>JAUMHQ010000065.1:12397126-12409108 GCA_032361165.1 Enteromius paludinosus | reverse complement strand
TAACAAATAAAAACGTATAATTTAAAAACCCCCCCCCCCCCCCCCCCAAAAAAATACATTTTTTAATAAACATGTAAACAGTTCTTGCAGAAAATCTACAAACTTCAAGAGAAAGTCAGAAGCACATCAGCAAAGCTCAACTAACTGCATTCTTTGCTTAAAGAGGAGTTGCCCAGTTATGGCGCGCTGCCATCAGGCCCCGTTTCAGCTGTTCATAGGTGACGAACATAACCACATTCCAGGACCCCAGCCTCAGGAACGATGGCATGAATCTAAAAAGAACAAAATTCATTCATCATTAAACGTTCATCCTCAAATAAATTACAGTAAAGCTAGAGGGTGTAAAGAAAGCTGACCCCTTGTAAAAAGCCTTTGGTCCCTCTTTAGTCAGCATGGCTACAGCACAATTAAGGGCACTGCTGTACTGGCCCAGGGCAGAGTTCATGTATCTTGTCTTCACAACATCAACAGGAGAAGCAATAACTGTAGTGCAGAAACCAGCTCCAAATGCAGATGTGAAGTGGCAGGGAAGATCATCTAAGAAAAAAAAAAAAAAGCAGCCAATAAATATTTGTGTCATGAAGTGAAACTTATGTTTTCCCGCAGTCTCATCTTACCAGTCATCAGCGAAGATTTAAGAAGTGCGTCTTTGATAAGGTCATAGGTCACCAGCTCAGTGCAGTTTACAATGGCATTGCGGGTGATGTTTGGGCCAGTTCCTAAAAAAAAAAAAAAAAAAAAAAAAGACAGGTGACATGGTTGTTAACAACAACAACTATTATTATAATAAAGATAATCATATGTAGTTTATTATAAACTAACCCTTAAATATTAACCATTTAAAAACAATATTAGATAAATATTTTATCTAATAAACCATTTTTTAATAAAATGTCTTCAACCAAATTGTATTTTTAGTAATGGTTTCAATCAAAATCACATTAAAGTGGACCTTTTCTATTGTTATAATAAATAATTGATACATTTTTTAATTACTATTATTTTTCTTAAGTTGGTCCAGGCTCACCTTTCCACAAACCACGAAACCCTTCTTCCTTTGCAATGGTTCGATATGCATCCATGGTACCATGGTAACGTTTATTGGCCCCGGCGCTGATCTGAGCCTGAAACCGTACCTTCACCACATCGGTGGGTTGGGCCAAAGCCACAGCCATGGCTCCAGTCGTACAGCCAGCCAACAGCCGACTGCCAATCCCGACGTCTAAGGAAAACCATGCATTGAATGGCATTAATTATGGAAGGTCTTGCATAATAAATGGTTTCAAATCATCCCTACATAGAAGCATTTGCCAACTTACGATCTGAGCCCTTGGTGTAGAACTGCTTGACAGAATCATAGAGGCCAATGCGTACAGACGCAAAGCTCATCTGACGCTGCAGTCCAGCAACCAGCCCGTTGTAGAGACTGCGCGGCCCCTCGACACGCACCATGGTGCTGATCGTGCCAAACACCCCACGGTATTTCACCGGACCATGGCCTGTGTTCATGGGACTTTTGGTCTCCCCCTGAATCTGTACAGAACAAAAGGTGGATGGAGAAACTTTACAGAATCACAGGGGAGGGAAGCAGCATCTTCAGGTTAAAAGGGTCCATAGTGATCCTGGGTCAGCAAGGACAACCATCAAGGTCAGGACCTGCTTACATTGCTAGTGTAAAGAGAATCAAGAGAAATAGATAAAGCGGACGTCAGTATGGGTTTGACTTCAAACATTCCACCTGAAACCAAAGGTTAGTTTGTTTTTGTTATGGCAAGCTGATCTGGGTCAAGTCGTCACACCCGTCTGTTGTCTCCAGACTCAAACGCTGGCTCAGCTGTCACACAAGTAAAAATTGTCACTTAAAGTACTCAAATTTCACACAACAAATACTCACCTGAAGTCTAACTTTTGCAGTGTCCAGTGGAAACGTGAAGAGGTCTGCAATGCAGGCTGCGGTTCCTGCACCAATAAACTTCACAGCGGCTGTAGGAGGCACATCACCAGCTCTGAATCCAACCATGTTTAGTTGGAGTTGGATTTACAGGAACAAAGTTGAAGCGGAATGTGTTGAAAACCAATGAAGTGAACACAAGATAGGTGAACTCCACCCTAACCTGGATTAGGTAAACACATAATGATTACTTTCCTTTAAAGTTTATGGTATGCATTTAATACCAAAGTTTCATTATGCAATGAAATATCATTTGGCAGGGAAAATGTAAATGTAAAGGCTTTGAGCGGTCAACAGGCAAAAATGGAACATCATGTTCTTCCTATATGCTAATCTATATGCTGACGTCACCATTCTGTTTACATCTGGTGCGGCTTTGTTTGCCTTCTACCAGACAAAGAAACTTCAACACAGGAAGTCCGGGGACACACAAAATGCGAGGTTATGTAACGCAAGCATAATATTACATCAACTGTATTAACCTCGTCAATTAAAACAAGCCAATAAGCGCCTTTAAAAAGACTTTTTGTACCAACCGGTCTGGATGAGAACTTCAGGATTCTCTGAAAGTATCTCTCTGGTTGAAATGACTTTCAACTTGAATTTTGTTGCCACGTTCTTCCATAGAGAAACGTTTAGAACCCGTACAAATCAAAAACATACTCCAAAGTCTGAAAGACAAGAACATTTCCGTGTTATAATACAGCTTAGCATCAAATCAGTCAACAAAACAACTTATAGAGTAACGGAAAAAGCCTATGTGTTGGAAGTCATGTGTTGTAAATTCACAATACTCACCTAAATGTATCTGAAAAGTGTCTGAAGATAACTCTTTACTGTCGAAAAATAACTTTCTCGGGACGTAAACAGTTAAAGCCCGCAGGTGCTCTGTTCTGTTCCGAACGCCGCAGCGAGCTTTATAAACGCCTGGGAGGAAGTCACGTGACACGGGAGACACGTCATGCAGCGCATATATTAACGCCTCTGCTAACTTCACCGATAAAACCCGTTTTCCAAAGCTCAGCTTGAATTGTTTTCGGTTAAAGTTGTTAATCTACAAACAATGTGTTTAAAAAAAAATGCTAAATGTTCACACGCTAGTGCAAAAACAGGTTTCGATGGTTTCGAGTCGAAATATTATTGCACTAAATGTAGCTATGTATGTTTTCTTCAAACTTAGCAATGTATTTCTGGTGTTTCTGAAATACATTCGTAACTTTTTTATGAATATTTAGTCGACAGGTTATGTTGTGACAAATTACCCCATGTATTGACAACATGCAAAGTGATTAAACGTATAAAAAAAAAAATCACTTTTCTAATACCAAATCTAATTCTCAGAAATGTCCATACAAGAAAAAGTGTGACAACTTGCCCCAGTCTCCCTCATTTGACCGAAACGCTGAGTCACTCTGAATCAGTGTAGTTGCACATATGTTATTCATAAAGAGGAGGTTTTGCTTCCCAGGATGTTTTTCATTTGGATTGATATTTCTATTTATGTAATACCCTAATAGATTCGTTTTTCATCAGATGCAGGAATCATTTACATAGGCCTACCTGAACGGAACTTCCCTTTGCCAAAGCAAGAAGATCATATAATTGTCTTGTAGAACTGTACTACAGAATGTATTACAGAATGAGTCATGGGTTAAAACACAGTAACACATACTCCATGATCTCAGGTCAATTTAGGGGTTACATGTACACTACAGTCTACAGAGAGCATCAGGCATCTCTTCCATCACACTACCTCATTATCCTGGAACATGCGAGTGCTTTTTATCGTTCACACTTCACAGATTTGTTGATTTGGCACATGCACTTCCTCTTTTCCTCAAGTAAACTTCACAGCTCTGTTCTAACGAAGATTTTGTTTGCCTGTCGTTTATTCGGTCAGCATGCGAGCAACAAAAAGCAGTTTGAAGCCACTTTGTCATGTTAAAGCCATTTGTTTTTAAGTTTCCCTTTTGGTGTCAAAGTTTGAGTTGATTTGATCATTGATTGATTAAAAGTCTCTTGGGTTCAGGGGAGTCAAAAGCACACAAATAGTAAGCTGTAAGTACCTGATTTGATACTTAAAACAGTTTAGACCTCTTTAACAGAAACACATATATCATAAAAAAGCTTTATTTTCCAATGAAGTACGTTTTCCAGTTTATAGTATAAATAAACATTCATTAATCAGAGCTATGGACCCGTTTTCATGACATATTTAACAGGAATATAAACAATGGAGATGTATCCTTGCAACTAATGCCGCCTCTCTTAACGTTAATGACATTGAAACTAAGACAAATATGTTTATTTCACTTTCTCAGCCATGCATCTCATGATTTCTGGCAACTCATCTTTCATTTCTGATGAGTTTGACCTTTGGCCTTTAAAAGTTGCAGCCTTTTTCAGTGATAAGACTTAACCTGGGAATCCCTGTGTTCTCTGAACAGAGTGCTTGACTTATATTTGCACTCTCTGTTTAATCAAAATGAGAAGATCCTGACAATGTCCATTCAGAAAGGAGACTCCCATGAGCACTGCATTCTAGTCAGACCTCTCTTGATTTGCTCGTAGGAGACAAACATCACAATGTTCCAGGATCCCAAGCGCAAGAAGGAGGGCACAAAGCTGTTGGGGAAGATGAAGATGGCAAATTCATGGTACTGGAAATAAGATTGTGCACCTTGTTCTATAAATAATAGCTCATAGCATTTTTTTTTACCCCTTATAGAAAGCCGTTGGTCCCTCTTTGGTCAGCATAGTGAGGGCACAGTTCAGTGCACTGCTGTACTGGCCTGGAGCTGAGTTCATGAAGCGGGTTTTGACCACATCTACTGGAGACGCCACAATCGTGGTGCAGAAACCAGCTCCGAATGCAGCGGTAAAGTGGCAGGGTAGGTTATCTAATGAAGGCATATGTGTTAGACAACAAGAACAAACAAACAGCCATAATAAAAGCATAGGGTTTGTAGGTTTCATACCTGTCATGAGGTCATATTTTAATATGAGTTCCTTGACAATGTCGTAAGTGACCAGCTCTGCGCAGTTTACAATCGCGTTCCTTGTGATGTTTGGCATGCAGCCTAAAATAGAGAAAGACAAGCATGTTTATCTCCACCAGAACACATCCACTTAGAAAGGCATGTGAAAGTTGAATTTAAAGAGTGCACCAACAAAATCATTTACTCACTCTCATGTTTTTCCAAAACTTTTTATTTAACTAAAAAGAAGATATTTTGCGTATGTGTAAACTAAAGTAAGTGGATTACAATGTAACATTGTAACAATTAATAGGTATAGTTCAGCTAACTAGGTATAGTTAACAATGCCAACACTGGTTTGGACTGCGATGACGGCAGACACAAACAATAAAAAAAACGAATGCAAAACCTTTAAAATAGGTTTGGAGTTAAATGAGGTTGAGTAAATGGCAATAGATCTTTGGGAGGTTAACTGTCCCTTTTTAAGATCTCTGGCTCACCCCTCCAAAGCCCTCGAACACCCTCATCACGTGCAATAGTCCGATATGCATCCATTGTGCCGTTGTATCTCTTTAATCCGTCAGATTGACGCACTTGAGCCTGAAAACGCACTTTTACGACATCTGTGGGTTGTGCGAACGCAACAGCCATGGCCCCGGTGGTGCAGCCAGCCATCAGGCGAGTAACAATATTTGCGTCTGAGAAGGGAAGATCAGTGTTAGGATCTGTGACACCACCATTATTTCCGTCTCTATTCAAACCACCAGTCTGATGCTTACTCTCAGATCCTCTGGTGTAGAATTGCTTCATGGAGTCATAAAGGCCGATACGAACAGATGCGAAGCTCATTTGTCGTTGAAGTCCTGCCACCAGGCCATTGTACAGACTCCTTGCGCCCTCTGTACGCACCATAGTGGTGATGGTGCCAAATACTCCACGATATTTCACCACAGCTGAGCCCGAGGCAGCTGTAGACTCTCCTTGGATCTGAAATAAGACAGATGGATGATCAAAATATGCTTTTCGTGATTGTTAAGTCAATGCAAATACAATTCAAACTCGTAATTGGCCCAAAAAAGATTGGATTTGCATATTTAGCTCATTTATTATTATTTTTATATTTATATATGTTAGCAAGTCCTCACCTGAAGTCTCACTTTTGCGGTGTCCAATGGGAAAGTGATTAGATCAGCAAAACATGCTGCCGTACCAGCTCCAAAAAACTTGACAGCAGCCGTTGGTGGCAGGTCGGTAGGTTTGATTCCAACCATTTTTTTCTCTGCTTCTGACGGGAACTTTTAACTTTCTTTTAAACTAGAGCTTCTTGTGTTTGCCCACCTGAGGGAGAACAAGAAGCAGGCCAAAACTGGTTAAGATTCACCATCACAAATAAATCATCTTTTCAGATTCAGATCCAAGATTTCGATTTACCTCAGCAGACTTCTGATTCAAGATCAAGTTTCTTCCATACGAACAACTCTCTTGTCTTTTGTTTTAAATGTTTCAACACCTTTGGCCATAAAAAAATGTGGCTCAGTGTCCCAAAGCAGCATTACAGCAGCACAACTCTACAGAGAAACATTTAGAATCAATGCAAATCATCTGTGACTTTGTGGTTACAGATAAAGCATGACTTTTAACTTAATATTTCTCGAAACATCAGCCATGGATACCCAGAAATACACAAATCAGCATACAATGTTGTATGGAACATAGTAAATTACAGTGTATCTCTCATTAGCGTACAGCATTGAGTGAAATAGAATAAATACAGCGTGCTCACCAACCTTCTGGTAATATGAAATTGTTAGTCCAAATTGTACTGACAGTAAGCAAAATAATTATTTCCATCCAGGGTTTAATCCAGCGAGTGTGTTTTCCTCTTGAATATGGTAGAACCGGTCTGTCAAACCTGAATTTATATGTGCGTGTGCCGGTTGCAGCCAGTCCCATGTATTCCTTTCATCACACATGACTCTAATTTTAACTTGTGGCGGGAGAACATGTACACTTGTTTACTAGTTGTCGCACACAATCTTCCCTCTATATGAAATGTACAGACATATCAATAAAACAACAGGCCTATTAAATTATTAGATATTTTAACGTAAATGAATAAATAAATAAATGATAATAATTTAATAAAAATTATATATTATTATTAGTGCCGTCAAACCATTAATCGCAGACAAAATAAGTTTTTGTTTACATAATATATGTATGTATGCTGTGTTTGTTTTTAGATTTAGATATATTTCAGAAAATGTTTATGTATTAAATATTTTTATAGATAATATAAATTGAAATTGTATTTATATCCATAATATATATATATATGCATATACACAGAACACACACAAATTATGCAAACAAAAACAAAAAAATATTTTGATTAGATTAGTCATGATGAATCATTTGACAACACTAATTATATATCTATAATATATCTATCAATCTATACACACACACATCATTCTG
Organism: Enteromius paludinosus; assembly: GCA_032361165.1. NCBI lineage: Eukaryota > Metazoa > Chordata > Actinopteri > Cypriniformes > Cyprinidae > Enteromius > Enteromius paludinosus. The sequence goes on along the minus strand of JAUMHQ010000065.1, from coordinate 12,401,701 downwards.
AAATGTTTATTGCTAATTTAATTCATCACAGAAGTTTCTTGTGCATTTCCAATACAAATAATTAATGAAATAATTCTGTTATTGTTATTGACAAAAATAGATGTTCATAGACACACATGTGTCACAGTCACATGTTGCTTTGTCACCTTTCCCCTGCTTCCCAAAACATCTTTGGAAGGTGGCCAGCGAGAATTTTGCTCTGCAATCTGAGTGCGATCTCATTGGCTCCTGAGAGTGCCAAAGGCTATTATGTTTATCCAATCAAACTTTGGGCTTGTTGCTTTGACATAAGTTCTTATGCTTCGGGATCCTTTTCATGCCTGCTCTTTACAGAGAAAGGGTCAGTGTTTCAAGTAATTGTCGCCATCCATATATTAAAAAAACACAATGGTTTTTCCATTCATTTGGTCGTTGCCGGTTAAAGAGAAACCAATGCCTTGCATAAATACTCCTGACATCGATGCCACAACAGTATGTACCAAGATGCTGCTCCGCCTCAAACTTGTTAAAGTTGTATAAGCTGTCTGGGGAACGCCACTCTTAACAGCCAATCTGTGCATGTCTTGGGGTGGGAGTGAATGTAAGCATCTGCTAACAGTAAATCAGGAACCTCTGTAGTCCGGATGAATCCAGATCAGGTCTAGACCAGCCAGAGACCCTCGGCGAGAGGGGTAAAGGCTCCTCATCCTCATTAAACTGTCAAGAAATGTCCAGGATATTCACCCCAAAATCAAAAGAAAATATGTATAGATGTAATTTTGTATTTTACAAATCATGAAAAATCCATTAAGATTCTTCCAAAAGTGTTAAGCGACCAAAATCTCTCTCTATAATAAGTTAGGTTTTTCTGAACATATGTAATTGCAGTGATCTAACAGGAACATAGACGTACTGCTAAAAGCAGAGTTTCAAGCTAAACCTTATATAATCTGGTTAACATGATCATTCATTACTGCTTGGCTGCTGTTTAAACTTTGGCTTTGAACAAACAGCCAATTGGCCTGTTACATGACAGTGGCATTATCATGTTTCAATAAATGGTGAGAAATATTTGCTGTCTAGGCCTGCAGCAGGCAAGGGAAGATCAGCGGAAAAAAATGAAAGCAAATTGTCCTTCGCTGACGTGTTTGTGCAGGTACTGTACATGAGACCAGCACATTTCGTTTTTGAAAGCGCTGTGTTGTGACATTTTCTTCCATACTAACCTCATGCTATTTGTAACTGTCATAGACCCACTAAGGTTTATTAGTATGAATGAGTGACACATGAGCTAATGGGTTTGCACTCTTCAGCCGATAGCAGCTTGTGATCAAACCTTATTCACTGGACAACCGTGCTCATTACATTTTGTATTTTCCAAATTTGTGTCTAGACTGGAATCCCTTGTACTGTGACGCCACAGCTTTGCTATCTGCACCCAGCCAGAACCAGTTTCTTCAATGTACCCTGTGATCTTTCAGCTTCTGAAAGAGGTAAACAACCCCCTGTTCTCTGCTAGACACACTCTCGCCCCACCCGCTACTGAAAGTGGATACATCCATGACTGACGCAAACGCAAACATGAATTCATGTCTACCACAGACAGCTGGCGCTGAGACCTGCCTTATGCACGAATAAATATTTCCTCTGAAAGCATAGGCACATCTAAAAATATACCTCTCCGTATTGAAGCAAAGGTCAGTAGGTCACACTCACTGTGGTCATTCGTCATACAAGAGCCCACCAAAAATATTGGAACACTTAAAAATGTCTGAATTTGGCAGATAAAATATCAAATCAAGCAGCATCCAGATCAAGCTACAAACTTCACTATGTTTCAGAACCATAAGAAGTCCAAATATAAGATTGAACGGTATACAGTATCTATTGTTTCATGCACAGTGTAAATAAATGCAAATTACAATATTTTCTTCATATATTTATTCAATTTTTTTTCATATATGTCAAATATGTCTATTTCATTTATTTTGAACATTATATTTGTTTATTTAAAAAACTGAACTGATTAAAACACACACAATCTGTTTTGAAACAGACGACTGGAATGAGGCTATATATAGAATCTATGGATCTTCTTTTTGAGCTAGACATAGCCTTATTCAATTTAAAGTGGTACATAGACTTCATATTTCCGATGCCAAGCTGGCAAAGATGTATTCCTCTATTGACCCCACATGTACAAGATGCAAGCAAGATGTTTGTGCAAATCCCTTAACTGCTATCTTTGGTATTGTATATGAAAAAAATTTGTTTTCACAAAATGCAAAATTTGACCGCATTGCCTTTTCTTCTGTTTTGGCAAAACGCTTGATTTTAATCAATTGGAAACAAAAATGTCCCCCTTCTTTTAAACAGTGGGCCACACAGTACACAAACATATATTATGCAATCTTTTATTTTGGATGTGATTAATCATGATTAATCATTTGACAGCACTAAATATATATGCATATTATATTATATTTATATATATTTAGTAGTTATACATGAGTTTGAATCATGTAGCACTACTGATTTTTCCTGACCTCCTGAAGGTCCTAAAAGGTGTGTTAGAGGAGTGCCTTCAATAACCTGACCAATAAGCAGGTGGTGCACTGCTGACTTCAGAAATGCCGTTCTGTATTCCACCTGTCATTCTTAATATGGCTCATCATGCCACATCACTCTATGCAGGCTATTGCTGTGTCAGCTGGCCGGCTGCATGGAAATCAGCGGAGATTTATTTTAGAAAGTCACTAGTAAAAAGTCACATGCTATTTATAATAAATAATATACCGAGCCTCCAGAAACTGAGTTTGACACTCTTTGAATTAAAGCCTGCACTACATCTTCTTTTGATTGTTTAATTTTTAATTCTGTTCTGGTGGCATGCAAAGCTGAAATGATGTAAATCCTGTCAGTGTCAAAATATATGGACCTAACTGCCCCTAACTATCTTGCCCCAGTTCAATGGGTAAAGACAATTAAAGGCATACATAAATTCACTATACAAAAAACATACAATAGCTGTTGTCCATCAGATATTACGGACAAATGGTGTTTCTACTTGGTGTAATGCACGTTTTTACAGTTTTTTCCAGCAAAAATGACCTTAAAACCATTGATCTTGTAGTTCTATCAGTTTCATTTGAATTGTTAGTATGTGTATCTTAATGTATGAAATACAAAGAATTGTTGATATATGGCAGAATCACGAAATGCAGTATGTAAATATAACATTACATTATTATTTGTTTAACAAAACATTTCTGGAGACTGTAAAAATTTATTTAGGTTCAAGTTCCTGCTAGTGTATGTCGTTTGGTGTGTGATGGCAAGGAAACATTTGCATGTTTCCAAGTAAGGAGAAAGAGAATGACCACAGGGAGGGAAAGTTTGAGGAATTGCCTGGGGTTGTGAATAAATGTCAGCAAATCATTTTTATTTTATTTATATGTACAAAGTAACCAAAGTGTCACATGATTGTTCTATAATTTCATATTGCTTATATCATAAACGTTCCCTCATGACTCAGCAGACTTTATGATCCAATGAAATAGCCGCATTTTGCCGGTCCACAAAAAAAAACTGTAAACCCACTTTTATTATTTAAATGACTTACAGACCTACATATCAAGCTCATAAACCTATTATGTAACACGTGTTAAATGGCAGACAGCATCTGGAATGACTTTGGCTTTAGCCAATGGGCTGTTTCAAACACACTCTTCCCTCCTCATTATCCCAGCTTCATTGAAAGGAAAAGACCACCTCAGTCCACACCACACAAAACAGTTCACTCCACTTTAACAGCGATTCATAAGAATCAGTCACCGATTCTCCAAAAAGGCATTGTGCATCACCAAACACAATTACTGTACTGTCATTATTTGTCACATTTGTATTGATCAGAACATCATAGGTATGTGACAAAAAAGTCCTATGTTCAAAATGTCTTTAAGACAGTTGACAATTTATGCTGAACCTCAATGGACTAGAACAGAAACATCAGCTTTCCTTATTGTTTATCTAGTCTCTTTTTCTTATCTTATCAAGACACTGAACTTCATGTTACTATGAGAAAATTTGCACAAATAAAAACAAGGACCGAATGTACTCTTCAAAGCAATAATTTTCTGTTATATCTGATTATATACTTTTTCTGATCATAAATAATATAAATAAGTATACTTAAAAATGCATACGTAAAAGTACATGAACACATACTCAAATAAAATAATAAACCAGAAGAATGTTTGGATGTGATGTTTCACACAAACCTTTTAGTTTACTGTGAATAGCAACAGCAGCATGAATTCTACACTGAAAACAATCATTTCATTCAAACTTAAATGAGAATGTTAACATTACTGACTCGACCTACAATAATTTATACCAAAAAAACTCATTTTTGGGTAAATCAGGTAGAAATAGCTATTTATGGAAACAATTCAAAAAGCTTGTGCACAAACACACATTCTTTAAAAAACATTAAAGGTGCCATAGAATGGAAAACTGTATTTAGCTTGGCATGGTTGAATAATAACAGTTCAGTACATGGACATAACATACTGTGAGTCTCAAACACCATCGTTT
>JAUMHQ010000065.1:12357084-12376581 GCA_032361165.1 Enteromius paludinosus | reverse complement strand
ACCTACATCTTGGATGCCCTGGGGGTAAGCAAATAAACATCACATTTTCATTTTTGGGTGAACTATCCCTTTAATTCTGGTCCACTTCAGATTCATTTTTTATTCATGATTATATCAAATAAAAACTACTGTAAAACACTATAAACTAAAGTACAAAATGTGCCATGGCACTTTTCTTACTCCTAAATATTTATTCATAAATAGATGGCAAGTCTGATCCTGTTTTCATTATTCATTAAGAGTAATAACTTTAAATTACAACCCAAATGTTTTTTTCCTGTGAAAATTAGCCCAGAAAATATGGAGAAAAAACCTCCCAGTTCCCCTGGGCCTAGGCATTGGCTGTATAAATAGCGATGCAATAAGTTTAGTTTTCATACTTGACCAGAGACAAGCAACGGGTTGAGTCAGCGACAGCTGTCAGTCACAGTGGCAGTTAGTGATTCAGTGCTGGACGGTGATTCAGGCAAGCTGTCATGTGTTGCTGTTCCTGCAGGGATGACATAGCAGATCTGGAAGATGCCAAAAAGCTGCTGAGAGAGGCAGTGGTCCTGCCTATGTGGATGCCAGACTTCTTCAAGGGGATCCGCCGCCCGTGGAAGGTTAATATGTTAGATGACACCTGATGCCAGAGTTTGACATCTGAACATACACACATATGGATGCATAGTCTGTCAATACTATGTTTTTCCCAGCATTTATGTGCCCATTTGTTTTCATTACTGTTCATAATTTTTCAGACCAGAAGGTGGCGCTGTTATACTTGTTAATTACAGTATCTAGGCCTGAATTCACATTCTCCAACACAAGCTCTCATTAGTGCTGTATCATTCGTCACAGATTGAAAATGGCTGAAATATTTCACCTTTAGTTTGTTTTCCACATGCCATCTGTTTTATTGAAGTGTTTTTTTTCTCCCCTCAAACCATTGGCTGCACCTGTGTTTGAAATGTATGCCCATGTGAAGTCTTGTTGTTTTTGAACTCGCAGGGGGTGCTGATGGTGGGCCCTCCAGGCACAGGGAAGACCATGTTGGCTAAAGCGGTTGCAACCGAATGTGGCACAACATTTTTCAACGTTTCGTCCTCAACGCTGACCTCAAAGTACAGGGGAGAGTCCGAGAAACTCGTGCGACTCCTTTTTGAGATGGTGAGGGAGCGTTTCCATTGATTTAGTTTAGTTTTTTTGCTAATTTGATAGTGGTTAGGATGTCGAGTAGGCATCAGAGCACAAATGATAGAAAGGGATAATGTCCTAGATATTTCAATTGCCTCTATTAAAGAGCCCATAGTAAAGTTGAATGTTGAATGATTTTAAATAAATAGGCATTACTCTGTTTTAATAGAGTAAAAAGTTTGTTAGTTAAACAGTTAGTTAGTCGTTAAAAAATAAACGTGGAGAAAAAAAACTGTAATGGATCAAAATTGATTGATTTTTCTTTTTTTGCCAAATTTAATAGGATTTTAAGTAAAGATTAAGTTCCATTAATATATTTTGTACATTTTCTGCCATAAATGTTTTTTAAATGCATTGCTAAGAGCAACTTCAGATTTTCATATTGTTGCATTTTGGTCAAATATTGTCCAATCCCAACAATGCCTATATAAATGGAGCTTATTTAGATAGGACCCATGTGACTGGTTTTGTGGTCCATGGTGACGTATGAGAAGAAAAGGCTAGTTGGTTGGCTAAATAAATGAATAAAGAAAAAAGTACAATGGCCATGACTCTGATGGTGTTAAAATGAAGTAAAGTGTTGGTTATGTCATAGTCTATATTGTCTATACCGGATAGTTGGACTTTTGGTCATTTTTGTTTCATTTATTTATTTTTTTGCTGTAACAGGCTCGTTTTTACGCCCCTACGACAATTTTTATTGATGAGATTGACTCTATTTGTGGGAGACGGGGCACATCAGACGAACATGAGGCCAGTCGCAGAGTGAAGTCAGAATTACTCGTGCAGATGGATGGTGAGTTTTGTGTAGTAGGCGACTCTGTTATGATAGTACAATGAATGATGCAGCCTTATTTTAACACCCACCCGTGTAATGGCATCAGGTGTAGGAGGTGCTCAAGAGAGTGACGATCCCTCTAAAATGGTAATGGTCCTGGCTGCCACTAACTTCCCTTGGGACATTGATGAGGCTTTAAGGAGAAGACTAGAGAAGAGGATCTACATTCCACTACCCACTGGTAATCGAACACCCTCACACACAAACGCCCATTAACAGGAAAACGCTCTCCAGGCAGTCACGGCTCCTCTGATTGCTCCGTGCGTGTCACCCACTCATAAATGAACCAGCCTGACTAATTTCTCTCCATTCACACTGTGCTGTATAGTTCAGTTAGTTAGTCATTCCTCGTGAGCTTTCATTGTCTGATGCAACTCCATTGTTATAGTTACAGGGCCTGGATTTTAGAATTTCAAATTGGATGCGAGACAAAAATACATACGTTTTTGAAAAGGTCATATTTTTACCAAAAACAAAAGGGAAAAAAATAAATAAAAATACGTATTTACAGCAATAAAAGGACTTAAAGGATTATTTTTAGAACCATGAAGATGTGTCTAATTGTTTTTAATTGTGACATTTATTCCTGACACAAATATGATTTTAAATATGATTAAAATTAAACCTGTATAAATTTACAAATACTTTATAATAAAATTAAACTTAACAGAAAATTTTATTTGTAAAATTAAAAATATATTTACTACATTTCCTGTAAAATAAGATTGTAAGTCAAAAAAATTACTTACGTTTTGAAGGCTATACAAAATGTATTTGAAGCAATATGGAGACCATTTGTAAATTATATCATATTATTATTATTATTATTATTATTATTATTATTTTTGGTATTATATTCAGAAGCAATGGAAAGTTGGAAGAAACTAAAACTATATTAACACTTTAAACAAGTATTTTAGCATTCATTGTGAACAACACCCCTTTTAAATTCCATTTTACTACATAAAAAAATACCTTTTTAAAAATTCAAAAAAGAGAAATACAGTAGTCAAAATAGCAACATGATAATCACATGCTTTCCATAATGTTCGAATGATTACTCCACAGCTCAAGGTCGAGCGGAACTCTTAAAGATCAACCTAAGGGAAGTTGAAGTGGCACCTGACGTAGATCTCACCCTCATCGCTGAGAAAATTGAGGGTTATTCGGGAGCTGACATCACCAACGTCTGCAGGTACAGTATGTTTTCAGGATTACAGATAACACCTTGTCCTATCTGTACTTGATGTGACAGGTTTCAAGCGGCAAGTCACTTTTCTGCTCTTGCTAAAAACATAATGTGGCGCTCGGTGACAAAGCCAATACGAACAGACCCAAGCTCAACAGTGGTTGCCTGGGGCTCGTTAGTATGTTTTCCATTCATTTTCCCCTTCAGCGTTGCAGAAAATTCCTGAATAGAACAGTTATCTTGAACCGAACCAACCAGCTCTAACTGTTTCATGGACCTATTCATCCCAAGAAGCACGCTGCATATTGCCCGTAATTGAAAATGATTTAATCAGTTCAGTTTGGGTTTATACAGTATGTTTGGTCACTGCATAACAAGCAGGGGAGGGAGAAAGTGTTTTAATATATTTCACTTTAATGCCTACAGGAATAGCTCACCCAAAAATTTTTATTTGCTGAGAAGAGTTTGTTCTTCATCAAAACATACATTATTGGGAGAAATTGCATTGTACTCCAGTCCATCAAATTACATTTTGTGAAGCAAAAATCTGCATATTTGGAGTTTTTATTACAAACCCACAGCTTTTCACTTCACAAGATGTTAACTGATGAACTGGAGTTATGTGGATTACTTTAAAAATGTTTTTATCAGCTATTAGGACTCTCATTCTCACCGCACTCATTTACTGCAGTAAAATCCACTAGCAAATGTTTTAATCTATATTTCTCCGAATCTGTTCTGAGGAAGAAACAAACCCATCTGCATGGGTGGGTACATATTCAGCAGATCTTCCTTAGTGTGGGAACTGTTTCTTTAAATTAAGCCGCATGCTCCAGATATGCAAATTGATGGTGTTGATTTGACTGACGAACTTTGTACTTCTGTGCTCTCAGAGATGCGTCCATGATGGCAATGCGAAGGAGGATCCAGGGTCTGAGTCCAGAGGAGATCCGTGCTCTTTCCAAAGATGAGCTGCAAATGCCAGTCACCATGGAGGACTTTGAGCTTGCACTCAAAAAGATCTCGAAATCCGTCTCGGCTGCAGACCTGGAGAAATACGAGTCCTGGATGTCTGAGTTTGGGTCCGTGTAAAGAGAAACAACAGCCTCAAGATAAGTGGGAGAACACATTGTGGACCAATACTTGGAAAAAAAGAGCACGGTTTTATGTTTCGAGACATTTTAATATGCAAAGATGATACTGAAACTAGTCAAACCAGGGTTCTGATGTGTTTGGACACGTTTGGCCTGAGAAAGGTTGCACCTTCAGTTGTCAGAAATGCACTATTGGTCTGTGTGTGATACTGAGCCATGTTTATTTGTTTCAGCATCCTGGTTTCAAGTATTTCTAACTTCATTCCCTGCTAACAGATGGAAATCACCTGAGTTGCTAATGACCTGTCTAAAGTTTCAAAACTGAAACGTCTGTGAAAACGATACTTGACAAGGAACACCAGCGTAATCCTGGAGTTATGCTGGATGTTTTTTAATGTTTATTAATGTGTAGACGTTCAAATGTGCTGTGTTCTTTTATTTGTTTTACTTGATAGTTATAATAAAATTAACATTTGTTCTCTACCTATTAAATGTCAAAATTCTTGAATCTGTTGCCAAATCTGTCCACTTTTATGTAAAAATCCCAACTGCTTGGATTCCTGTTGAAATGAATAGATTTCACCTGTTTAAACTGGCCAAACTATTATAAATGTGACTGTATATTTACATTACAAATGTTCAAACATTGCCCAAAAACCAAATCCTTGATCAATACTCATTAATTAAATTATATATTATATCAGTAAAATCTGAAAATTCTAACCAGGGATAATCATATTTGATGTCCAAGCATTTACAGTTTGCTTGATAGTAAGATCTTGGTGCATCATGGGCGAAAAAGTTGTGTCCTGCAGCAGCAGAAGGGTGTGACTCAGTCTTCAGGAGGGAGGACAGTGGGGGAAGAGAATGACTGTGTTGTTGTGGGCCGTGCTGTGTGAGTGTGGGCTGTGTGTGGAGTTTATTGTTTTCTGACTACTTCAGAGTCAATGCGATAACCGTCATGATGTGTTATCAGCCCCAAGCGACGTTTCCTGACTGTTATGAAATTATTTATCCGTCCTGCTTTTTATTTTTTTCTTCATCACCCAGTCATGGGCAGCATTAAAAGCCACAGACTGACAATATTCTCATCAAACTGGCATGATGCAGCATCATACCAGCATAGACAGCATCCAGATAAATTGGTTACAGAGAAGTATGTGAAAAAGATGCATGCTTTAAGTTTGTGTGGACACAGATGGACGTGGCAACTAGTGTATATCCAAAAAGAGTGTGAATGAATCATAATGGACAACAGTCCGACCGGCTGACGAGAGAACCTGTGATGGCATGACGTGGCATTTGTGCAGTAGAAATCGAGGATAATAGCTGATACTTGTCTTGAAGCGTGGCTCTTTACTGAGCATGGCTGAAGGCCACTACACATGGCTACGACACAGACCAGCTGCTCTTATTTATTTATTTAATGATTTGTCTCCACTGAACATGTGCGAGCAGGAAAAAGTGCCATTTGTATAAAAAGTATTATAATTATTATTTATATGAAAAATGACTATACAAAATAAGCCTTATAAATTATTTCATACATGTGCTTTATCTGTGTATTTATTATTAAGATATATCGGTCCAAATGACCACTAGTGGAAATGCTTCGAATTTATTTAATTTTTCTAAAAAAAAAAAAAAATGGCAAATTGAGCATTTTTACAGAAATAACCAAATTAATTTTCTCAATATTTTCTGTTAGTTTGTTAACCTTTGAACACCTGAATTGAATGGTCTGAGCTGACCTAATAATTCAGAATTTTATTAAGTTTAAACTTAATTAAAATTTTAAATTTCTATGTTTAGATTGAATTAAAATCCCATATTTTTGCTATGGTATCAAATAAGAGATATGGATTATATATTATGTGTATAAATATATATTATATTAGTTATATAAATGTTGTATTATATAATTATAAATGCTGTTAAATGATAAATCGTGATTAATCGCATTCAAAATAAAAGTTTTTGTTTGCATAATATAATTATGTGTATTGTGTATATTTTATGTATGTATAAATAAACACTCATTTCAGAAAATCGTTTATATATGAAATATATTAAGTTTATATATTAAATATCTTTACTTATAATATAAATTATATTAATATAAATGGAGACATGTAAATGTAAGTATTTCCAAAATATATACTGTGTATTTGAGTGTGTATATATATATATATATATATATATATATATATACATACATACCTATGTATGTGTGTGTGTGTGTGTGTGTGTGTATATATATATATATATATAATATTATTAGCGCTTGGTATCATTCAATGATTTCTATAAATTTTCCACTTTTATTTATTTATTTAGATTTGTTATTCTGGACTACTTTTTAATGGTTACATTTAAACGTTATTAATCAAAAAGCATGTCTGAATTAGTTTATAACATGAAACTTAAACCGTTTAACCCCAATTTATTAAAAGTTTAACAAAAATTACATGTTTTGATTCATATTAAATATTAATTTTATTGTTGGAAAATAAAGGGGATTTTATATACCAGTTTAAAACCCTGAAGAAATACTGTATGATTATTCCTTAAAAATAAAGTTGTAATAATTTTTTATGTGCATTCTACTGAACAGTAATATATTTCTTCTGCATTGCCCAGTTAAACCGAACTTTTATTTTGACGGGTTGCCGTGAAAATAAAGTTCTTGTGTATATGATATGAGGATAGATTTACTCAAATGAAACGGTCAAATGCTCATGAACTAACTCTCGGAGCAGTTCTGGAGATGTTATTTATGTACTGTATTTATGTCCTCATTGAGGTGGAATATCACCGGAAGGGTCATGCGCACTTCAGTATATGAGTAGTAAACAAAACCGCGCGTCTGCACCATTCATTAACTCAGAGACACGCAGAATTCATATTTTTTTTGTGGTTTAATATTGGCAAATACTAGTGGGAGTGGAAATGTGCTCACTTGTGTGTGCGCGCGTACTGAGGCGGAACCGCGCTGTGCGCGATAAAGAGCGCAACTTAATTAGAGACTAAATGTGTATTTAGATATACATGATAAATATACACAGAACGCACACACATATATGTGTGATATCTGTGTATATTTATAGAAATAAAATACACATACATACAGTATATATTTTGGAATATTAACACTTATAAAACACCTAAAAAGGTATAAGTTGCATGACAGCACTGATGACAGTATTGCATGCTTGGTGTGAGTGGGGTGTTGAATTAAAGGCAGATGTTTCAGATGCTTCTATTTTTACCCATCCATAACTGCCTGTTCCTAATCACCAAGAGCATTCTGGGAATATGTCTTTAGTTTAGTGGTGTAGGTTCTAGTATGTAACTTGAGGATTTAGTGGCACAGACTCTGACCAGTTACTCCTCCGCATCATCTGGCCCCAGACAGATGTAGATGCTTAATGGATTTTATCTATTAGGGAAAACACGATGCATCTGTTACATTTAGATGTGTACATTACGTAACTCGACATAAATTTGTATTAGTTAATGGCATCATATCCATGCGAAGGCATTTGTTGATGTTTGCTGTAGACACATGTAAACTCTGAAGATATAAATGACTTTTATGTGAATATTTGTGGTTTCCGTAGAAGGGTTTTATGTGCTGCATTCTGAGAAAGTCACATGTCCTTCAGCAGACTCTTGTGAAAGTGGTTTTGAGAGGAAGGAGAGTTTGAAGAAGGTTACTGTGCTGCATTTGATATTTCTTTGCATTTTGTGCTTCTGCTCTCGGTTTCAGACCTCAGCTGTGTTGCAGTTTCTAATATGTCCCATGAGAGACTTTTGTTGGTTGTTGCTCTTCATCACCAAATTTCCTGTTTTACACATGTGACCCCCGGTGCCTTAGAGAGAACAGTTTCCTGAAATGAATACACGCTGTAATATGACCAGTTTGAAAGCCTGTGGGACGGTCTCAAAAAGGCCTATGTGGGTAATAGCATTCAGTCTTTGCTGGATTTTATTGAAACTGAGGGCAATAACTGTGTAAATGTACTGTTGTACTGTCTTTTATACCTCATCTCTTATCTCATATGATAATCATCTCTAGCTGAATTAACTATGCACAGCTAGCATAAAAATAAAAATATCTATCTTACATTTAACTATATTTATTCATACAGTAATATTTATACCTGTATTGTAACTTTGTTATTACGTGTTTATTAATTCCATTTCATATATATATTGCAGGAATAACAACAAAACATTTATTGCATGATTAATAAATAAATAAATAAATATATTTAAAAATAAATACACTATACACACACACGTATGTATGTATATATATATATATATATTTATGTAAATGCTATATATTCTTTATTTTTTCTTAATGTTACTAATTTTTATAATTATCGCCATGTGTACTGTAATAAAGCTTTATTAATATATATGCATATGAAATATATATAGAATATATTTAAATCATAGAATAAATGTCTCTGTGTTACTAACATTATTATAAATTATTTAATAATAGAATATAAGTAATATGTACCATTTCTATTTAATGTATGTCATTTAATTGTATAACTGTCTGTAAATATTGCATAAAATATATCATATGATTAATATTTATTATTATTATTTTTTTATATATTTATTATAATGATGTACTTATTATAATTACTATACAAATATTTATGCTTACTAGGTTTTCATGCTTCTCTTTTCCTGTATCACAGGATGGAACTGCCGTTCTTGGGCTGCCGGCCATAATCAAATGACAGAGCCAAAAGTCAAACCACAAAGGTCTCCCTCTCATCAGATGAGCCTAGCATGTTCAGCTCTGCCGGACTGCTGTGCTCCAACATTGTTAGTGAGATACAGGATATCCCTTAAGGGGGAGACAGCTAAACAATATCAGACCTAATCAACATTGTTTGTTAACAAACAGTAAGCCAGACATCCTTCTCCATGATATAACACCCCACGCCCAACAGACATAAACAGTACATTGTGAGCTCCTGGGCAGCATTTCAACCCCTAAATGTGGACGCAGAGTACTCAGAACACGTGCTTCAATCACATAGTAATATTAAACGCTTCAGAGTTCAGAGTCAGGCCTTCAGTTGTTCAACTATTAATAGAATAAAAGTGCATAAAAATGTTCACACACACACACACACACACACACACACACACACACATATATATATTACAGAATAAAGAAAAGTAATACCATATATAAAAATACTATATAGACAAAAAATGGACAAACCAACACAAAACTACTGAAGTGTTTTGTCACTTTTATTTATATTTAAAAATACTATTTCATTTTAAGTCATGTTATTAAATCATGTTAACCTAAATGAAAAGGACAAATGTTCACTAGCTGAAATAAAATGTTCATTTTATTTCAAATAATAATTTGCATGGTTTTACCAGCCCTGTAATAACCATGAACCATGAAGCAGTAAAACACTCCTTCTAAAGCCTCCAGGCCTGTCTTTGTGTTGAACGCACGAGGTCAATCTGCCATCTGCCCGATTAATGTTCCCAGTAATAACTGCTATTTGATTTTGTGTTATTCTTTCAATAGAAACTGCCTCCCAACCTGCATCCTAATCCTGAATTGTTGTCCCAGGCCAACTTACAAGAAGAACTTCAACCCCTTGTTGAAGTGGAGAAAATCCTCCTCTCTTGTTTGTAGCCACACGTGACTAGAGGCCTCATTAAGATAATGGTCGATATTAGACCTGCGAGAGGACTCGCATTACGCCAGCGCTAATTGAGGTCCTGCAAGGTGGTCTGGTTATTTGCAGCTTCCTGTCATCATCACTAATGTCGAAGGAACACAAAATGGGATGTCAAGGTGCTCTGTCACACCAACCCCCTACAGCAGGATGATGTGGTATTATTTTTATTTCGCCACAAATGAGGTGGGATTAAGCGGTATTAGACAAGGCTGCCCACATGAAGTCAGCAGATGATGTCACGGCTGATGGAAAATGCAACATCTGTTGATATCTCTGGTTAAAGGTAAAAGGTTAATCGCTTAGGAGATAGTTTTCAAGACATTAAAGCCATTGTGCATTCTATTACTTGAGCCCTCGAGTAAGGCTACGTTTCAAACAGATGAAACATACACTGTGGGTCTCCACCCTTTACAATACAGTGTATTTATTGCCGTTGTTGTGTTGAGGTAATACTGTTATTATGGCCACACCCAGCCTGGTATGCACTAATCTTGTGTCTGGCTGGACTTTACACGGGATTTACAGTAAAAGCTATGTTATATGAAGCCTAAAATGAGTTCAGGGATGGTTAAAACCAAAATTATCCCAAGCAGAAAAGCTCTTTGTGTCACAGACACTTTTAAAAGGCAATGTAGTATAGAACCGAAGTGCCAAAATGGTGCAAAATGAAACGTATTAATCATTTTTTGTGTTGTGACATCATTTAATCACCCTCATGTCAGTCACACGATGTTTTTCAACAACGTTCAGCAGAATTTCTATCTCGGGATAGTTGGTTGTGTAAAAGACAGCTATAAACACACACAAAAAAAATGCTATAAAAGTTGTTTATGTGATGTCATTTGAGGAAATATGGTAGCTTTTTTTGTACCATGACAGAACGCATATGCATTTACTTTAATATATGGAAATGGGCAGGGTGAACATTCTTCTTAACTTCTCTTTTTGTGTTCCACAGAAGAACATAGGTTTTACGGGTTTGGAATGACAAGAAGGTGAGTAAATGATGCATATTCAGGTGAATAATTCCTTTAAGGAGCATTATGAATGGCCAGTTTCAAAGCTGCGACTGAAACAGTGGAAATGTTCAGGGAGTATCCCAGAAGGTTTTGCTCTGAGTTGGAAAGAAAAACAGAAAACGGTGGCTGCCATGGCGATTTGGGCAATAGTTACACACAGTAAAAGTTGTGTTACCTGTGCTTCAAATGATCATTCAGACACCGACCAATCTAGCAGAGCCAAAAGCTTCATGGAAAGGTTCAGACACGTGATGAGGGAGGCATAAACAGGTTTATGTTTAGATATAATGTAATGTGAGACTAACCACAGTTTCACACACACATAACTAAGATCTAAATTAGTTCCTCACTACTTACTTACTATAAATCTCAGATGGAAGAAGAACCTTTTACATGATTATCACATTCATCATTACAAATATTAATGTCAACGATCAATGTTCAAGGCAGTTTAAAAGCCAACTTTCACAATGTTAATTATAAACCAGAAACACGAGTGCAAATAGAATGTTTCGGAATTTCCCCATTCAACTCTTGACACACTTTATGATCTTTGAAGGATCATGTGACGCCGAAGACAGGAGTAATGCTTTGTCATCACTGGAGTAGGCTAAATAAAATTTTCTAGTATATGAAACAGTAATTTTATGCTGTAATGTTACTGATTTTACTGTGTTTTTGATCATGTCATATGAGTTATGTGAGTTAGACTATCAGCATTAATCTTATATCCTCAATACTGTGTATATAATTAATTAGGAGAAACATCTGAGACATGCAGAGCTTCTATTTAAAGCATAAGTGAGATCTCCTGAGCTCTAACGTTTGCATCCCTGAGCAATAACGTTTTCCTCAGGGTTACGTCTCTCTATATCTGCGATGGCGTTCTGACTAATGCATATAGCGCTAGTCTCAGTTTCTCAAAGCTGTGAAAATGTCATAAGTTGCAAATGCACAAAACAACAAACACCAGAAGGACCAAGCAGCCTGTCGATAATGCGTTCAGAGCACTCTTCTTGTACTTTGAGGAATGCGTGTAACTCTGACAGTAGTTTGGAAAGTCTTTGTTTATCAAAGGCAGTCATGTAAAACCCTCCGGTCTGCTCCCACAGCACACTAAGCTGCCACTCAGAGCATCTGTGCTTATTCTGGACCTAATCTCACTTCAGCTCTACCTATATGCTCTTATGTCTGCAATGGAGAAGGCTTCCTATGTCATTCAATCCTTGGACCTTGACACACATAATCCACAGTAATTGATTTCCTTGTGTATGTGTGTGTGTTATTTTGTACTCAATGGCTTTCATGTAAACACACTATTACAGAGATTAACATTCGCAATCAAACAAAGGAAGTAGTTACATGTTTGTCTAAACGTCAACACGGTCGTAAACAGATTATGGTCTCGGTCTACCATGCAACTCCCCACACACACACACACCTGTTTAAAACCCCTGCGTATGAGTATTTATTCACAGTCGTGTGGTTTTGATGGCATTTGGGGCTGTATTTTGTTCTGACAGGAGACTGAAACGGCACATAGGAGAACAAAAGCGTTTTGGTGGCAGCACAGAAGAATCAGTGACAGATTAAAGAGTTAATCCTCTTGAGTATCTAGGTCTGACACCCTGCGTCAGAATGAATTCCTCTCAATAGAGGACAATAGAAGTAGGGTCAACAGCACAGATATAGACCTCATGCTTTCAAGACAGGGCCACACATGCAGATGCGTTTAATTTTCTATGTAAATTTATTCATGAAATGGTTATAAGCAGATACAAAAGTGCCTGTCATTACATTAGAATATTGTGATGCAAACTAAATATCTGACGGTTTTGATATCTGAAAAAAAGATAGCTCAAAGCATCTTATAATGGTTTGCTGGTCGTTCAAATGGTTTTATAAGGATTTTGAGAGCTTTTTAGCTGGTTAGGATGGAGAGTAACCGCTTGGCAAGGCTTGTGAGACAAGCTTAGACTCACTAGCCTAAACCAGCTAACCATGTCAGGTTTTTCTTTCCAGTAGGTTATAAACCACAGTTACATTGATTTTGGTTTTACTCGTGGTCACTAAAAATGCCACAGGTAAACTATTGATGAGAACTAGACGAACTAGCCTTTGTGCTACATAACTGAATAATAAAACTGAACACAAAACAACATTAGACTGATTGTGTTTTTGTTTGTTTAGCGTTATATACTCTAAAAAAAAAAAGAATAGGCATTAAGCATTTCGATAAAAGTTGCCAGTTCCTTTCCCACTTATTCGCTTAAGAGGGCGCGCATGGATTTGTGGGCTCGCCTCTCTCTCTCTTTCTCTCTCTCTCTCTCGCTCGCTCTCTCTCCGCCTCTTCCTTTAACTGCTGGGGGGCGTGTTCATCCGCGCGCACACACATACCGATCGACATAGCGCCGTTTTTATCTGCCTCACCAGCTCCGGTTTCCCCACGTTCAGCCTTTCCCCCCGTCAACTGCCGCCATGTTTTTCTGAGGCAGGATGACAGCAGAGAGCGAGCGCAGACGAAGACGGATATAATACTGAAAAACCGTCGAATTGCTGCATTTTTTTCGACCAGGCTACGGTCTATTTTTTATTGCGGACTCGCGAGGAACTCATTTCTCGGTGTATTTGCAAATACCAAAGGCTGAATTGTAGCATTATTTATTTTTCTTTTTATGGCGTAGGCGCATTTACCCTAATATATATATATATATATATATATATATATATATTAATTCCAGGATGGGAGGGGGTCCTCCCACATAAATATAAATTCCACAATTCCTTATTATTTTCTCCGTTTTGAAGTTCATGTCATGAAAAAGCAAGAAGTCAGAAGCCTGTTTGAAGAAGAACAACCTATTCCTTCCTGCGCTAAACTACCTCTACCAGCGAACCTACAGGAATAACCACACGAGTGATCTGTGCATGAACAACTGCTGTCAAAACTTTGTTTTCTTAAGCAAACTGAAGGAAGAAAAACTATTTTAATCTAAATTGAAGATCAGACATAACATATATCAAAGATGACGGGCAACATCCCAGTTGACATGGTAAGAATTTACTCGTTCTGCAAAAGGTTTGGTGGTGCATTAGGATAAAATGTAATGTTCTTTAAAACAAAATAGTATTTATGTTTCTAGTAGTTTTGCCATTATTAAAAAGTACCAAAAAAACCGTTTTCAATATGGCTGGCAATTATTATTAAAATAATCTTCAGATACTTAGTACCAAGTAGTACTTTTGCTATTAGCCACTATACTGACAGTTAACTATTCAATTTCTACTAGTAACAGTGAAATATTCTAGACACTAATAAGAGTTTGAGTAGTTACAATAAACAAAACAATACTTTTTATTACTATTTTACTGTTTATTTGGTACTAAGCTAGTATAGATACCAGCAGCAATTGAAATACTTAAGTCTGAAGTGAATAGTTAATAAATGAACCACAGATCTCCATAGTATTTAATAAAAGAGTGCTAGAATCAATACAGTAGTTACTTGTCTCTATTGAGATTCTGACCAGTAGCGAAGAAAAGTACTAAAAATCTGAATAGCGAATTATTATCTTTCGGTCTCTTAAAAAGAAGTACCAGTAACATAATTATAGACACTAGTTAGTTTCATAACAAATGTATTATAACAAATATGTTAGTGCTTGTTAGATGCCAGTTGATTTCCTTGTTGCTTTTGCAAATAGGTTAACCCAAGAAAACCAAAAGGACAGTGTTAGTAAATGTCTTGGATCACTTTTTGCTCTTCCGCCAATAACCCTATGAAAATTCCACCTCAATCAGGAAGGGCAGTATTGTAAAGATATCCTATCTGATGGCCTACACAGTGCTGTTCAGGCTGATAAAGAGGAAGTATGAACAGTCACTGCCCTGTTTGCACAACTAAAATCATCTCGAAATGTGATTCAAAACGATTGCTCAAAACAAAACTCCAACATTCGAATCTTGCTGTCCAAAAAGGGATGATGTCACAGATTCCGTTTAATCCTCGTTGCACGCTTTTAGAATGACATTTCAAGCTTTGCATTATGATGTAAGACTATAATAGATCGGGACTTAAACCCCGTGGGTGGTGGTAGTACTGCCAGTACTCGCCAGTATCCAGAAGGTCAGTGGTGTGAATCGAAGGACATGAGAAATCAGATTATCAGCAATGAACCACAGCCCTGATTGTGTACCAAGATATTGAAACTAATAAGAACTCTTTCTATTGGCGCCCAAACTGTAACATTGTGCCGCAGCGTGTTAGTTAAGCATGCTTTGGATATGCCAAACAGCTGATCTGCCTGTCAAACTCAAGAGATGCCGATGCTCTGACATTGCAGGGACTCCGTTCGATGTAATGTACGCTGAGGGCTGATGTGACAGTGTGCACTGTTCAGCTTTCCTCCTGTTTCTGCCATTGAGTAGCACCGAGAATGTAAACCTGTCACTCAGAAAGGCTTTGTTAGCAACTATAGGTATTAAAAAAAGCAACTCCACATATTGTTGATTTTAATTCTAGAAACGTGAGCCGACCCTGATGATGACGATGCATCTCTTGACGTCTTTAAATGAAGAAATGTTTTTCTCACGCTACGCAAACAGGGATAGAACAGGGTACAAAGTGTTATGTTCTAGTCCAAAGTCAGGTATTGATTATCTAAGCTGGCATTAGGAGGTTAAGGTCAGTTTGAAGAACTTTGAACACCCAAACCTCACGGGAAATAATATTAAATGGATTTACTAGCTTTCAAATCCATTACTAGCTATAAAATGAATGCAGGAGCTGCATGATGTTTTTTTTTTACTTTGGGTTTAGGTGTCTATTTTTGGTCTCCTTGAACAGCACGTTCACTTTTAGGATGAAATGTCCACGAGGTGAAACTTTGAATCATTGTGTGGTCTCCAGCTGAGGGGCATTCAGTTGGGGGGGGTAGGGTTGTCAAACAATGGGAGTGTTTGTGTGTGTGTGCATACATCATGTGGGTGGGCATTTTAATGAATGGTTTTTTTTTTGTGGAGAGCTCTCACCATTCCGAAATGTTGCGGAAGCCTTTGGCCTGAAGGTGCTACATCAGATATACTCCTTTAAAAGAGTTCGCTTTGATCAATTGTGAGACTGAGGTGAGAAGAAGAACTCAATACTCCCTGACAGGACTGTGTCACTTTTGTGTGGTGTCATGTGCTATCGTGTCCTCTATGAGTAGGGGTGAATTAGTATGGGAGGAATGGCAAGGAGAGACCTCCCCAGTGGTGTTGTCCACACTCTGGAGTGGCATTGCTCAGCACTTTCAAAACTTTAAATTGCTATGTAAAAAGCAATTGAGGTGCTTGATAAACCTACGTGTTGCATATAATAAGGCTAAGAGCTAATCTTGTTATGAGGGGTAGTTATATTGTTTTGATGGGTTCTGCACGAAATGGCATTAAAACCCTTTTTATGTCTGTACTCTGACATTTTTGGATATGCATTGTAAAAAAAGCCTGTTGGATAGCTCTATTATGTCTATTGCGATTGTTATTATTGTGAAAATTGGCTTTTAGCGCGGAATATATATATATATATTTTTTGAAACATCATGTTTTTCTTTCAAATAGCATGCACTGATGAATGAGAAATAAGTCCAGGAATGTGTATTAAGGAAGAAAATGCAGTCAGTTTTCATTTTATGGTAAGGTACGCTGAACAAAAATGAGTTTAGAAACACTTCTCAGTTAGAAATGGTACATTCCATAATTGATTTAACAAGAAACAGCAGGTAACACATTGAAGTAAAAAAAAAAATGTTGAAAGACTTTGAGAAATAATTTTTAAGGTGTAATCAAGTAGCACGCGCCTTTGCTAAATTATGTAACCAAGTTCAAATCAATAAATCCCATCAGGGAATCAGACAAATGGCATGGCTACCCAAATCAGTCCCTTTGAGGGTTTATTAGGTCATTATAACATCTGTTCAAGGACAGACCCTCCTCTGACCCCAAACCTGCCACAAACAGCCACTGTTTAAATTCAGAAGTGGCTAAAGCGAGAGAGAACGACAGGAGAAAGATGCAGGGTAGGTAACGATAAGTATTTGCGTATAAGAGATGGAAAAGTTGTAGACAACACAGTATCAAAACACTGCAAGCATGAGAAGAACACTCAGCTTTTTTGGAAAACTACTAAAACGGATCAGTAAAACTCTCGAAAAAGTAAATGAAAATTAAATGGAAGTACTGCATCAGTACAACAGTATCTGTTGTATCTCTGTGTGTTTATTGAATCAATGCAAGTATGACATAAAGAGTGGGATTTGCATAAAATGAATGACTCCGGAGAGTGTTTATGGGTCAGTAAGGGTTAAAGGCTAAAGAGGGAGCGAGAGAGAAGCAGGGGGAGGAAGTAGCTCAGACTCACTCAATAAAGGATCCTTTCAGTAGAACGAGGAACAATTTACAACAGCTCTGTGAGAGAGGTGCCCGCTCGCGCACACACACTGTCATGGAAAGTTAGAGTTAGATTCAACGTCAGTTCGTGTAAATAGTTCTCAGTGCCTTATTATAAGTTGTTTTAGCTTCTCTGTGGTGTTTCTACATATTCATTACTGGACTTGAGTCAACACATATCTGTTTTTACATGTTTTCCAGAGGTGGTTCTGTTTTGTGTGAGTTGGGTAGAGACTGACTGTAGAGGGTTGTTCCACTGTAAACAGTGGCTCTCGCTCGCCTTTATGACATCATTGCACAAGTATTCTCTTGTAGCTAAGCGAAGTCACAGATTGAAATCTCTCTGATTCTAAGATGCGATCTGATCGACAATCTGTCTTTGTTTGTGAAAATGGTAGTCTGTATGAACTATAAAAGTAGGCCTATGTTTAATCATCTGCAGAATTTTCTAAGCATTTCTGAGCAATGAAACAACAATATTGTTGAATCAGAGGTTTGAGATTAATGGCAGAAAAAGGACAGTTTTTACTGATTCATAGAAATTAAATATATGCCAGCTTGTTTATTTAACTTTAAAGTTAGCATCTTCTAAATGATATTATTGCAAGTGATTCATCTTTGCATATGTTTTATTTATTTTATTCAAAATGTCAATCTTCTCTGAACAACAGACTTCTCATTGATAATGACTTCTCCTAACATGACTGCAGCAGGTTCACATTTAGATCTCAAAAACCGATGAACAGGACCAATTCCAAATTTTCTTCATATTAGATACACAATACCATTACATTATTATTACAGAGTCTTGTTTTAGCATTATTAGGGTTGAGAATTTTTAGGCACCTCACGTTTTTATCTGATTCTTACTATGCAATTCCAAAATGATTAGTGGCTTGCTTTTTTCATTCTGCTTTGCATATAACTGTAGAATATGATATGACTGGACAAATTAATATAAGATCAACGGTTTTGTCAGAAAAAAATATCAGAAACACATTTGTATTGCCACATAGCTTGCTTGCTGTGTCTTAGAACTGGGGCTTATTTAATAGCATTATGCAGTCTGTTTGAAAGGAATAACAAGAAAAAGCCTTAGGACAGACCAGAGTCATGACTTTTAATAAAAACTCTTCTCTGGGATCGCCTGAAAGAAAAGATAAAAAAAAATGATTTTCAGTCATGAAGTTGGCACATGGAGCTTTGTCTCCAGTGCTGTAATAATTCTGTTTGAAAACGTTCATGATAGTAATAAGAAATGAGGAGGGTGTTTTGCAGGTTTGTAATACATGGCTGTATACAGTAAGCTACTATCAAAAGGCCATTTCTATCAGCCGGCCGTCTCTCTGATGGGGAGGTAAGTGAATGGGTCCCCTCCCCCCTACTCTCTCTCTTTCTGCAGATGTGTGCCTTTTTTCAGCAGTAGGCACGTGGGCAGGGCCTGCAGGGCAGGAGGCTGCCTGCCTTCCCTTCATCTGGCTACAGGAGATTAGATGTTATTTACTCATGCAATGTCTTTCTTTTTATCTCGCATGTTTTTATCTCCTTTAATTTTCTCCATCTCCATTGCAAAATTTCCTCCAAGCCTAACCCTAAAGTCGCTGGGGCAAAATTAAAAATTATATATATAAATTTTGTTCATGTCAAAAATCATTAGGACAAGTAAATATCATATTCCATGAAGATATTTAGTATGAAAAAAAAAACATTTGATTAGTAATATGGCTTTGATTAGTAGTATGGCTAAGAACTTTATTTGGACAACTTGAAAAGAGATTTATTTAGGATTTAGATTTTTTGCACCCTCAGATTCCCGATTTTCAAACTGTTGTTCATCCAATTCTAACAAACCATACATCAATGGAAAGCTTATATATTTAGTAGTACTGTCAAAAGATTAATCGCATCCAAAATAAAAGTACATACAGTTTACATTTTGAACGTATTTACATGTAAATGCATTTATACATTTATTTTCTTATCTTTGATATTATATCTAAATATATTTAATATATAAACA
>JAUMHQ010000065.1:12340235-12351074 GCA_032361165.1 Enteromius paludinosus | reverse complement strand
ATTAGAGCTGCACGATTTGGGAAAAATGTCACATTGCGATTAATAAGGTCAAAATTGTGATTTGCGATACGATAAACAAGTGATTTGTTATTGAGGAAAATGTATGATTACGATATTTTAAGCAATTTCTACATGGAATGACTTTATTTTGCCTTATGTGTTTTCTGTCTTCACATAAGCAAACCTTTCCGCAACACTGGAGATCCCATCGCTCATGTGTGAGATGTTACATGTCTGTGTCGTTAGGAAAGTGTGTTTGTGTGTACAGGAGATCGCTGGGGGGTGATTACATCAAACGTCCCCCTGAAGGGTTGGTTGCGGGGATTCCTTGGCTATGATTGGTGAAAAGAAATGTTTTTTAGGGATGCAGGAGCAGAGATGGCTTTCTTTGCTTGTGTAATAATGTTTGGCATAGCAACTACTGAGAGGGAAGCACCTGCCACTAGGTATAACCAGTGCCAACGTCACCCTCTCCTATGAAATCATTCCCCAGCGGATGCTTTCTGCTGAGGTTGTTGTTGTTGAAGTTCCTCGGAGGCATCTCTGCATGCCGTATTACGTCACAGTGAGATTTCGTCTGCTCACCAAGGAGATGGAATGTTTCCCAGCATAACACATATTTCTGCTGTTAGAGCTTTTCCTCCTTTCTGCGTACGTCTGGGATCATCATATAAATCAGAGTCTGCTTGGCATTTACCGGGTGGAGATGATCTGCCATCGTTACACAAAGATGGAGTGACATAATGAAAGATGAGCTGCGGGGAGAGAGGAAGAGACAGATGAAGAAAGACTCTGCCTGCAGGTGATTCAGGTCAGCGCTCTCACAGAGGAGCCGCTGCCACGGTTACCATCTCTATGGAAACTAGAAGGTGTTCCGTTGCGTTAGAACTGCCATCCTGATGTTTTTGATGAAGCGCTGGGTGCTGATTGCCAGCTAGTTGAAAGATTCTGTGCAAGAGAATGACACACATGCTTTAGTTTTGGGCTGGAAATGCTGTATATTCATTACCAGGGGGGTGGGGAGATAGGTCAGTATGAAGCAACAATACATTTCACTTCCAAATGCGATGTATTGTAAGTGAACAAGATATTCATGTAAGAAAAAATGCATTGGATTTTGTCCATTAAGAATTGATTTGGCTTCATTGACTTAATGGGAAACATAGCCAAACATAAGCCAATTAATGCTTAATATTTCATATATACAGTAAAAAATTATAATTTAAGAGTCTCTTTTGCTCACCAAGGCTGCATGTACTTGATAAAAGGTATTATATATATGTATATATATATATATATATATATATATATTTTATATTATATAAATCATATGTGAAATATCATGAAATTTAATATAACTGTCAGTGTATAACAATGTATTGTAACGTATTTTCATAGTATCAGAATACTAATAAAAATGAATAATTTCTTTAAAAAAATCTTACAGACCCCAAACTTTTGAATGGTAGTGTATATTTGACATATTTGCAAAAATGTTACCATGTTACAATTGTGGTCACGATGTGGAAGACTTGAATTCCGAGAAACATGAAACCTTAAATACAAGACAAAAATACAAGGAGGCTGACGAAAACGCAAAGATTACAAATTATACATAAAAAAACGACCGCCACTGAATGAAACCCTGATCATGATTTAAATACATAAGTAATCAAGACATAATACAGGACACCTGGAAACATGGCTGGAAGGGAGTGGGGGTTACGAACGGGACCCTTGGGCGGCCACGGCGAATCTGGCCCTTTGGGTGGCCACGGTGGTTCGATCCACCCCTCCCCATCATGACCCAGGTACAAAAAAATTATTGGGGAGGCCTCCCGCCTGTACCGACCCTGGGTCATTGGGTGTTATCGAGGAGGGATGGTTTGGGGACTACTCTGGCCTGGATTCGACAACGGCACTCCTGGCTGTGACTCTGAGACCGAACCAACACACGGTTCCCCTGGCTGTGATTCGGGACTGGGACCTGACAGTTGTGGACAGGACTCTGCGGGGATTTCATTCGGCACTCCTGGCCGAAGTTCAGACACAAGACCTGACAACGGTTCTCCTGACCGTGATTCGGACACTGGACCAGACAAAGGTTCCCCTGACCATGATTTGGGGATGGGACCCAACATCTGCAGACTGGAATCCGTGGGGATTAAGATTGGCATCTCTGAACCACACTCTAAATCCAGACTGGAATCCGCGGGGATCTGGATCGGCTCTCCTGGCCGACATTCTGGAACTGGTTTTGGAAATCGTGGACTAGAGTCTGCAGGAATCAGCATGTATGATTCCCACTCTACATCAACAGTGGGAAGACGTGGACCGGAATCCACGGGTGACTGGATCGGCACTGAATCTCCGGAAATGGATCTGGGCAGGACGAAAGTCTTTGATGGTGCCTCTGGCCGTGAAGGCGGAATGGAGTCCGCGGAGATATGCGCATCCTGCTGCTTGTTCTTGGCACATTCTCCGTCTGTGCAGGTCCCGGAGGGTTCTCCCGGCGGAATTGCGAAGCCCTCTCGTCTGTACCAGGACCGTCATAAGGCTAAGAAACACCGCCGACCTCCATTTTAGTCCCGGGGTGTCCGGGAGCTTGAACACAGCGATGATAGCTGCATATCCGAGACCTGACTGTTCAGCAAGTTGATGAAACCTCGACACATAGTCTGGGAAGCTATAAATACTAATTTGAGGAAATGGGCCTTCTGTTACACTTTGCATTCATTTTCTATTTTCTTCAAACGTAAGAAAGTGAATTGAGTGAATTTGGCAAAAATATGGTATCTGGTATTTCCTTCCTGTGCAGCGGTTTCATGAAATAGCCACATACTAATCCGATCCTGAATTAGATTTGCATGTGTATGTCTGCGTGTTCATCCAACCATTATTTGAGCAAGTGCATGCTGGTGTGAGGCTGTTTGTCGAATGATACTCTGTGCTTAGATGTCTTAAGATTGTGTGTGTTGTGATCTCTGGATGAAAGGTTTGAGCGAGCAGGCTTGCTTCTGGCACTAATCTGATTCTATAAAGTGCTTAGGAGGATCTTTGTTTCCATCTGGCGGTTTTCACTCTGTTACATCACCGCAGCTGGCAGTGTGTTTGCGTGTGTATAGAGGGAGGAGCTTAATACTGGATCCTCTGATGTCAGAGACTCTAGTAAAACACGTGCATTGGACATGCATTGCCCTGGGCCCTGTCTCTCAGCTTGATGCCTCTTACTCTTTTGTTTTTAAATGGGCGACACTCTGTGATGTGAATGAATATGATAATGGACGTTTTTGCTATTTATATTGCTTGGGTACTTGTACAAATAGCATAATGATGCTGATCGAATGACGGGTGGTTCACAGTCATCAAAGGAAGGACACTGCAAGGACATGAAAAATATATGAAAGAATTTCTCAACCATCCAATTAATGCTATGTGTTCTGTGATCCTATATCAAATTTTTTTCACATTATTTATGTTTGTTTTAATTATTTTAATACTATTTTTAATCTTAACTTTCCCCTCAATGTAAGCTACTGTTTTATTTTGCATTTATTTAGATTTCTGGAATGCATTTAAACACTCTTATAGCTGATTATAGCAGATGTTTCTCTCTTATGTCTGCATAGCTTTCCAGTAGTATAATAACAGTTTACGCATTGTTTTGACAAACTATCATTCAGTTCTAACTCTATTTTGGTATGAAACTAGGAAATTTGTCACACTGCAGTTAAAGCAAGCTGTGAATGCTGTTTCGTGTGGATGTAGAGGAAGTGTGGGGTGGATACTGACCGAGCTTCTAATGGCTGTATTGTTTGTGTTTGTGTTTCAGATCAACTTGAGGCTCATCTTGGTGAGTGGTAAAACAAAAGAGTTCCTGTTCTCGCCAAACGACTCCGCGGCCGACATCGCCAAGCACGTGTATGACAACTGGCCAATGGGTGCGTGATGACTCACATCTTAAAACACTTTTTTTTTTTGAATGCGTCCCATCAATAGACCAAAACCACTGGCTCGTGTGAAAGGAACAAGCTTTTTCTGTGTTCAGATAATCTGTGCCGCAGACAAATCTGAGTCTGACCGAGTGGTAATCCTGCACAGAGCTAGATTCACTCACTGTACGCTGACCTAAAGTCAATGACAATACTGAAGGGTAAAAACAGAACGTCTGAGTTTGTGTTTATACATCTGTCTGGTCGTCTCTCCGCATGTTTCTGAGGTCTGTGAAATGCGGTTTTCATTCAAATATTCCACAGATGCAGTTCTAGCTGAATCTGTAGGCTATTATACATTTTTAGGGAAGAGCAGATGGTATGCAGACTCCTCTTTCATCTGTTTCTGCACTGTGCCTTGGAGCCCATCTGAAACGACGAAGTGCTTTTAGGGATGTGACCACAAGTTCTAGTTTAGCATTTTTCCATTTTATTGACCTCTCAAACATACCACAGTGCAGTTATGGTAATACCATGGTTTTTTGATATTTTTATATATGCTACCTAGGGTTGGATGATTTTTCAGATTTTATTAATTCATTCAAATTGAATGTGTTTTCAACTATTTTATTTTTTAGAAATCGAATAATCACGATTTTGAATAGCAATAGAAATAGTATTAGAAATAAAGTTATTTTATGAACAGAAAGTTTATGTAGTCTTTAGTGTCACTTTTTATCATTTTTTTGCATCATTAATGAATAAAGTTCTAATTAATTTAATAAAGGTATCTTTTCTTTCTATCTTTTGATTTATTTCTGTTACGATGGTATTTCAGGAGTTGGAGACCAGCACACCAAATTCGGCTGTTTTTATTTATTTATTTATTTTTTAACAGGAATTACTTTTTTTTATTGCTGTTTCTTGTCCTCATTTGTCCTCTAAAGAAGTCCAGGGTTTATTTAAGGTGAATTTGTAATTTTATTTAAATTTCTCGCTTTGAATAGCTCTTATGAAAGTCATCAGCCTTTAATTATGTCAAAAGGAATATTGATGAAAAAGAAAGGCCTTCTTTGTTGTACAGTTCGTCAACTCCATCAGAGTTTTATTCATAGCAGACGAGCACTGCATAGCTCGACCTCATGAGCCCACAGAATGACCCTCACTTGAGTCTTGTGACTAAGTCAAGAGCGAGAAAGGGACGGGTGGGTCGTATAAATAAATGAATGAAGAGAGTAAAGAGTGAAAAACTTGGCAAGCAATAACACAGAAAGTGCAGATTTGAAATAAAGAAATAAACTGCCATCATTTCCTCACCCTCATGTATTTCCTAACTTGAATGACTGTCTATCTTCTGTCTAGGCTTACATTTTTATCTCTTTCTTACGATTTTTATGGAAAGTTTCTCTTTTTGTGTTTCTCTTCGTGATGACACCGTGAGCACACAAACATGTAAACATGAATTTTTCTATTTTATTCTGTCTTTAACAGACTGGGAAGAGGAGCAAGTGAGCAGTCCAAACATCCTGCGCCTCATCTACCAGGGCCGATTCCTACACGGCAATGTGACGCTAGGAGGTGAGCTGTCCTCCCACACTCCTCATTACCATTATTCACATCACACCACACATGCTCCATTTCTCTTCATTTTTTATTAAATCATTCCTTTCAGTCCAGAATCATGGTATGACAGAAAGTTGCTTTTTTACTGCCAGGTAAATCCGCTGTGTCCCAATGGACTCTTATTTTGGCTTCGTCTTGGTTTATTTTGGGCCAGGGTGCAGTGCAATTTCAGTTCTATCATTGTTCAGCTGATTATAAGGAATCCAAATACAATACACCTAAATGTTACTATTCTCAAGGCTTGAATAGAATTGACTGACTTAAAATATTCCCAGAATGCGGCAGTGAGCAGTCTATGAATGTAGGAAAGCACTGGCCGACAGACAGAAAACAGGGAGGAGAGGAAATTCTTTGGGTGTGAACAGGAAGCATTTTTTAATTTGTTTTGCCATGCCTCAAGCACAATAAAAGATGGAGAGGGTTTGTAAATACATGTATAAGAAAGTATCCAACTATATCTATCCATGCTTTTTGTCATATTACACAAATAAATTCTTGTTAAGCACTAGATTCTACATAAATTTGGCCATTTTTATGTGGTCTGTGAAAAACGAAGGGTTTTGTCAGTATATTTTGTGTGGGGAAACTTTTCCCATGGCTCAATAACTGTGAGTAAGTGAAACCTCACAACCAGCTCCAATTCCTGAACTGTTTGCCCGATGACGTGATGGAAGGCAGGCAGGTTTTGCCAAAAAAGTGTCACTTTGATAATGCACGCTGACACCTTCTTGATTCAAGAGCACCAAGGCATGAAGACCCAGTGTGTCTGTGAGGCAGAAGGCAGAAGTCAGTGACTGCTCTCAAAAAGACACAGGCTTAATGTTATCCTGGTCCTCTGTCCAATGATTTCATCCCCTTGAAAGTGACTTTGGTGTCATAGATGTACAGCTGCATTAGTCTCCAGTGTCTATTTGGTCCAACGCACGTTTTTTCTTATGTCTTGCAGCTTTAAAACTGCCTCTCGGAAAAACCACAGTGATGCATTTAGTTGCCAGAGAGACGCTGCCCGAGCCAAATTCCCAAGGTAACCATTCTGCCCTCTCTCTTTTCTGTACACTCCTCCTTCAGTGTTTCACACGCTCCCTGTCTGACTGCAGCCTTCACTTTGTTCTAAAATGTTCAGTTTATATGTGGATCATTCTCAGCCTCCAGCAATATGTCAGCTTTAGGAATTTTTAAAGTAGTGTTTAACCAAAATATAAAAGACCTGATCACATGACATCTTTGGGAGAAAAGATAGGAAGATACCTTTAATCCTTGTTTGGTTGTATACGGTTACAAGGTTAAACATTTTTATTCAAATGCTAAACTGAACATTTGGGACACAATAGTTACTGAAAAACAGTACTGGTTTCTAATAATCTTCTGGTCAATTCTGACAATAATTAACATTATTTTATTTAAGGATTGCCCATGTATAAACTTTAAGTAAAAAAAAAACCCCAATATATATAAATATAACAGCATAAACCACACATAAATTTAATTAAATTAAATTATTACAATACAATTATAATACAAGTTTGGGTGTCAAATATTTATGTATGCTGAAGCACTTTGTGCTTTGACAGAATCTTTGCTAGCACCTGCTCTCTTATCAGTACTGAAGACCATGGCTCTGTTCCAAACCCTAGTGAGCTTCCATGCTGTTTGTTGCCTACATGGGTAGCTGCCTTTTAAATCACTGAAATAGAATCTCATATGTGATCGATTTTAAAGTGTTTTACATGCTTCTTCTTTGTTCATTCTGTAGCAAGCATAAAATAAAAAGCATAAATCCGGCACATAAAAGAGTCCTATAACAATGCTGTTTTATATCAGCCTTTATATGTTGCCTACCTCTTTAAGAACAGAATGTAGGCAGCATGGTTTGGAACAGAACCATTGTTTGTTTTTGTGCAATACTATTACGTTTCTGTGTTTGTTACAGGTCAGAGGAACCGGGAAAAGACTGGAGAGAGCAACTGTTGTGTGATCCTGTAAATACATCCCATCATCCCTCAGAACGAGTGTGTCCTGTCACCCTTCGCCCATGCTGCTTAAACACAACTAATCACACCCGACTCCCACGAGCACCTGACCAGAACAAGAGCTTCGCTTCTCCTGGAAAGGAAAAAAAAGGCTTCGCACAGTCCGTATTTATGCCAAAAGATGTCTAAAAATCAGATAATAGAATGCATTCCTCCTTCACACACATTTCCACCCTTTCTAGCACCTTCACATGCATCCGTGAACTCATACAAACAAACACACACAAACACACACACACACACACACACACACACTCCTCCCCTTCTGCCAGTTTGCACACGGAGGAGGCCCTCGTTTCTCTGTTTTGTATTGCACATAGTAACATGAATGATTCAGTGAGGAAAAGAGACACGTTTGCCTCAGCCGAGGCCCTTGATTGTTCCTCTCAGGAGGGAGAGGTGTGAAGGGGGAAATTAATTTACACAGGGTCTGATGAACTCTTCACATTCACCGATGCGATGGCTCGGATCCGGTGTGAAGGTGGAAAGGCATCTGAAATAAGAGCACATGCTTCACCGGCGGGATTAATCTCAGCTACATTCGCCCTCCCGGACTGTTTCCTGTCTAACGCCACACGCAGTCTGATTTCAGTGCAGGAGAGCAAGTATTGATGTGCCTGATGAACGTTTTCGAAATGTTTCTTATACGTTTCCATGCCCCCGTTAAGGTCCTGGAGATCCAACGTCCTGCTCTATCGAGTCTCTGTGCGCCGGAAGCGTACGCGGTGGGGACTTTGCAGGGAGGTAGATCTCCAGAAGTTGGTTGGATTGACTCGTGGGAAAGTCCAAAATACACGTAACGAGTAACAGTAACATTTGTGACTGTGTTTTGACAGTCAACCAGTGTTGCGTTTGCCCTCTTTAGATAGATCTGAGCTGCTCTCTTTCAGGAAGGGTAATAAGATTTATCCCTTTATTTTCTAAGTGTAGTGGTGTAAATTAATGCTTGCGCTTGGAGCCAGAAGATATCTATGGAATGAAGTTTGGTTTCTATTTCCCCGTACTTGTTAGATATAAAATTTGTTTGCACAACACAGAAACATGAGCTGTTTCATTTCTAAATCTGTGTAATTTTTTTTTCTTTCCCCTCATCCCTTTTTAATATTTTTCCAAATGGGAATTGTATTCGAAGGTTACATATGTGTAGAGTATATTTAAAATGAATCTTATAGAGAACATAACTATAGATTGTTGATATATATTGGTGTCTAGTGTATGATAGTCTAAAAACAGTTAGCACATTAGCATTTGGAGCTGTGAGACGCTGATCATTTTATGTACTTTAACAGCAGCAAATCCCTCTCTAATGGCTGAAGAAATTATTGTTTTCTTTTCTCTTTCTCTCTCTGTCTCTCTTCTTTTTTTAAATCAAATGATCTTTTTTTTTGACTTCCTTTTTATGTGGTCTTTCTGCTTTTTAACACCGCACTAGGTCTGAAAAATATTGGTCCTTATCAGGGTTCAAATCTGTACAGAGCTGAAGTTTTTAAAAAGATAATTGTAAATAAACTAATGCTTCTCATTCTCTAAACTACAAATGGAAATACATCTATAAACTGAATAAAGAATCCAGAGTATTGAAGTGACATGGTTATTGCTTGCTGTGTTCCTCTTTAGATTGTTGATAATGAGTTGGTGGGGGTTACATTTATGATGTGTTGGTTTTAGCACTATACTATATTCTGTATTTTTTTTTTATATTTATGTTTATACTTTTTAGGACACTTGAGAAAGCACATACATAATGTTTATTCTTGCATACACAGTATTAATGTTTTACTGTATGTTTCATTCATTCAGCACATAAATAAGCTTTGGTTAAAGATATACATATAAGATATATATTTAAATAGTCTATTTTTAAAGTGTTAAAAATGCTAGTCATCAATGTTCTTTTCAATTAGGCCTTAACAGAATCTCCATGGACGTCAAAAACTTACATGATCTTCTCGCGCCATCTTGTGGGCAAAATTGTAATTACAATCTCGTTTTTCTCATATTTATTAATATTAATTAATATTTGTTATTGTTAATACTTATTATTATACTTTTTGTGCATACATTCAGATAAGAAAATTAAAATATATATTGGGAATATATATATATATATATATATATATATATTCTCTCAGCAGAATATTCCTACAATTCAGTTATCAACTTAAGGTTTCCATAATTGTAGTCAATTTAAGAAAAAAAGCACCACATATGCTTTTCATTTATTAGAGACTGATGAAACTGTAATTTACTATAATTTTAAGCTATTTCATGAGTCCATGGGTGACAATCTGATTTACTATTTATTCTTATTAAAATAGCCAATAGGGAATAAATTAAACTTCACAAATAATAAGTATTTAAAAATAGTTTTACTGTACATGGAGTATAGCCAAGCCTCAGGACATATGAGATCTAATCACGTACTGTAATTTACTGTAGATTTGTTGTCTATTTATCTGTTCAGTGAGTACTATGGCCTTCCTCATTTTTATAATACATATAATTATTATTATACAAAAGAAAATTACTATAATATTAACAAATGTATGACAACAGCGCGTAACTTCATAACAATAACATGTCAGTTTCATGTAATAAGCTGGCTAACAGGAGGATCATCTCATTTAGAAATAGTTAATGACCTACTGACGATCCTGTTTCTGCAGACACACCATTTGATGAAGAACTGTCTGATTTCTTTGATCCTGATGCAGTAGATGAAGGGGTTCACTACAGGTGGAAGCAGACTGTAGAACATGACCAGGCTGATCTTCTGACTGCTGTTCATCTGAGCGTTTGGGATGTTAGAAGTGGTGTAAACCACAAAACGAGGCACGTAATAGATGGTGATGATGGTCAGCTGAGTGGCACAGGTAGAAAAGGCTTTAAATCGGCCCTGTGGATTTGCTAATCGAAGCACCGACACCAGGATACTTAAATATGAAAATATAATGAAAGACAATGGAACCAGAAGCACAAACATTGCTACAGCATATGAAATTAGATTTGCGAGGGTGACATCAGCACAGGCCAGCTGGTTCATAGACAGAGAATCACAAAAGCAATGAAGGATCATGTTTGGCCCACAGAATGGCAGCTTTACTGTCTGTATTAAGCTAATGGCTGGAGCAATCATCGCAGTGACCCAGGAAAACCCTATTAGAAGCCTCATAGTGCGATTAGTCATTAAAACAGGGTATCTTAGCGGGTAACAGATCGCCAAGTACCGATCAAGTGCCATGATCATCATAATA
>JAUMHQ010000065.1:12276898-12288883 GCA_032361165.1 Enteromius paludinosus | reverse complement strand
CTCTGCTCTGAAAACATAACTGACGGTGTGTTCATCAGTTTTGTATAAAAGCATTAGAAAATGCAAGTGCATTTAGCAGCAGTGGCGATCAGACGCTTCAGGATAAACAAACACATCGCGCACGTGACACGCAAGTCTGTCAGCGCGCCGGTTTCATGGATCTGATACCAATGCATTCCAAACGGTATATGAAGATCACAGACTACAGGTAATAAGGAGAGAGGCTCACATGTACAGTAGTTTAGAAAACTAGTCCTGTCTGAATAAGGCTACAGTGTAATTCGGCTACACATCCACGCTACAGGTGAAAGTCACCATAGCTTGTAGTATAGACTCCAACCCAACTTTGTCAAAAGATTAACGGCGATATTTTTTTATCGCGCGATAAGAGTCTCGTGGATAACGGCCCACCACTAATTTTTTTTATTGAATCTTTTTAACTGGCCTACATGGCACGTTTTGTATCCATAAAGACAAGGGGTCTGAAAAGATATTCCAGTTCATTATCCAGTTCAAGAATAAAATGGCTTAATATTGAAACAATACAAAAAAGACAGCCATATAGTTCTACAGAGCTTTGGACTTCTACAATTACATAAATCTGCAGTCCGTAATGTTTTTTGGTTAAAAGTGATCTAAAATCAATACATGAGCAAGTACATAACCAGCCAGTGTTCAAAACTATCACTTTAATTTAGCCCTATTCACAACAGTTAGGTTATAATAATGTTTTCTAATTTGAGTGACACTGTGTCATTACGTCACATCTGTTTGCATAAACATTGATGCTGGGTCCCGCAGGCAGGTTTTTGAGACTGTCACGACTTCAAACCACGACTTACAACTTTATAGCATTCCAAGCATGTCATGCCAAACTGCCCGAGTGCAAGGAATTGTGTTAGCTAGATGTAAACAAACCAGCGTGGGAGACTGTACAGGACATTACAATTATGTCTATCGCCACAGGAGCTTTCCTTGCTTATTTGAGGGAAACAGAGGACTATGGTGCATAAGGCAAGAGAAGCTGTTATAGCTTTTATTTTAGTGTACTACTTACAAACACCGCATTTATAGAGGCTTCCATTGTTGTTTCGCGGCCTATGATGTAAAAACTCGGAACTGGGAGTAGGCTATGTCAATCTAGTACGAGTTAACACCTATCTATGGGCTGTTTTGATTCTTGTCAGTTTAAACCAATGAACCGAAATTATTTCCAATCTTTTGCAAATAAAATAATATAAAGATGTTGCTAACTCTAACCTGTAACTTTGTACTTTATGAACTTTCTAAAGTTTTTCTAAAACACAAGGCCAAATGCTTATTATAGCTGGATCTGGCAACACCGAGACTGCGCCCAAGTCTCGATCACTCTACCTGGGTCTCCCAGCAATCATACCATGCAGACATCCATAATTCATACTACAGCAAAAGAACTATGTTTAGCATTTAAATAAACTTATTCTTTTTCTGGCCAGGGATGGAAGCTAAGGTCTGGCTCTTCTGTCAGGCCTGTCCCGTCTGCCAAAGGACCTCACCACGGCCTCCTCCCCCCAGTCCGCTCATTCCGCTGCCCATCATCGAGGTGCCCTTCGAGCGCATCGGGATGGATATGGTGGGACTGCTGCCAAAGTCCGCCCGGGGGCAAGAACACATGCTCATGATTTTCGACTACACCACCCGGTTCCCAGAGGCGATCCCCCTGAGAAAAGCCCTCACCAAAG
The DNA here is from genome assembly GCA_032361165.1 of Enteromius paludinosus. Classification (NCBI taxonomy): domain Eukaryota; kingdom Metazoa; phylum Chordata; class Actinopteri; order Cypriniformes; family Cyprinidae; genus Enteromius; species Enteromius paludinosus. The sequence goes on along the minus strand of JAUMHQ010000065.1, from coordinate 12,287,162 downwards.
CCATCGCGCAGGAGCTCTTCACCCTCTACACACGAGTCGGCATTCCGAGGGTGATACTGACCGATCAAGGTATCCCGTTCATGTCAAGGCTCATGGCCGACCTTTGCAGAGTTCTCCAGGTCAAACAGCTTCGGACTACCATCTATCATCTGCAGACCCACAGCCTGGTAGAAAGGTTTAATCAAACTTTGAAGCGAATGTTGCGGAGGGTCGTGACGGAGGATCATCAAGACTGGGACCTCATGATTCCGTTCATACTTTTTGGGGTCCGAGAGGTTCCGCAAGCCTCCACAGGCTTCACGCCTTTTGAGTTGCTGTTCGACTGCCACCCATGAGGACTGCTAGACGTTGCAAAAGAGGCCTGGGAATAACAGCAGCCTACCCCACAGAGGTCAGCAGGCTATAGAGATGGAAGTGGAACAAATGCAGAAGTTAGAGGTGATCGAACCATCCTGCAGTCCATGGTCCAGCCCTATCATCTTAGTTCCCAAGCCGGACGGTACCCTCCGGTTTTGCAACAACTTCCGCCGACTCAACGAGGTCTCTGAGTTCGACGCCTACATCTACCTTTTTTTTTTGCAAGTACAACTTTATATCTAGTATTTCTGACTTTGCAGCTTGATTTGAGTTTGTCCATTCTGAGAGGGGAAAAGCCAGAATTGTGGGATGTAAACTCAGAAGAGAGAATGACAAGATGGTTTTATCCTTATCGGATTGTGAGATATAATCTCGGAAATGCAAGAATCAAGAACCATTTTTATTTTTTTATTCCTTGGATTATTATGCCTGCCACTTGAAAACTCTCATTTTCTGCAACCAGCCATAGGCTACCAAAATTAAAAATGTAATCACTTTGCAAACACTTAATTGGTCTGTTAGCTGTCTGTAGTTAACTTAACTGCGAAAAAACTCCTGATTATTATTTCATCTGGTCAAAACACAAAACATAACATTAGTAATGTTGAGACGGTGTTAAATGAAAGATTTAGATTTTATTTACATCTTAATGTTTGGGTTATCTTTAAACGATAGTACATTCGAATGGACTCTACTTTCGTCATGCATCTGGATGCTCTAGCGAGGGGGAGCTGGAGCTCCTGTTATCCCTCCCAGCCTTGTTTTCGAATTAAAATGGGGGTGGGCTGCATAAGGCGTATTTCATTATCGCTGTTGCAAAGGCATACTGTTAAAAGACAAGTGTAATTACAACTGTCATCCACTCGATTGCTTTGTTATTAGAGAATTGCAAACATTTTTCCAAAACCTTTTTGTCTACCTGAATTTAAGAAAATGCCACTGCACTTCATATTGCATCAGGACATTGACCCAAAACACTCTGCTAGTTCAGTCAGCGAGTTTATCAGGGCAAAAAAAATGGAAGGTTTTAAATTGCCCAAATCAATCTCCATATTTAAATCAGCATTTCTCCATCTAAGCGGAAACTGTAAAAGCAGAAACTCCCCCCAAAAAAGCAACAGCTAAAAATGTCTGTATTAAAGGCTCAAAATAGCATTTTAAAGGATGACCTTAAGAGTTTAATGACTGGTGCTTTGCAGACTCACTGCTGTGATTGCATGTAAGGCATTGGCAACTAAATGCTAGCTTTTAAACGTTTACATATGCTTTAGGTTCAAACAATAAGTGATGTTATTAAACAAGTTTCGGGAGGAACGCCGACCCATGATTCTCGTCTGAGCTCAATCAAGACAACCCAGCTCCGCTTCCAGCCACAGCGAGCTCCGCTCTCTCTCTCTCTCTCTCCACTCTTCTTCCAATAGAGCAAACTTCCAACGAAAGGACCCACGCTACTCACCTCACCACGCTTCCCCTTTCATTTTTTCCTCCACCCAGACGCAGAACAACACTTCAATTGAAGCAGCAAGGCAGCTTGTTCACGCTAGACATCACCGATGACATCATACGTAATCCGTATAGTCTCTGTGCCATGTGACAAAACTTCTCTGTGGTCACTCAACCTATTTAATGCACTCAAATTCTCAACATAATGTTCAATTGATAAAAGCATTTATCGACTACTGTAAATATTAATAATCCGTCCACTGAATTGTCATTATCATTGAACTGGAAATTAGGTGCTGGGCATCCGGCCAGAGGAGGACTGGCCCCAACTACAGCCTAGTTCTTTTTTTTTTTCCCTCATTCTCTCATGGACAGGGTTTCACCTCTGGCTTGCCTAGTTGGGGACACCTAATTTCTAGTGATTATCGTCGGCTTGACTACAGAGACTAAGAGAATGAAGCACAGATTCGCCGCTAATGCCCCAAAGATATTTAGGCATAATAAATATCTGTGTATCAGCGTCATGCAGTGTGAAATGTGTTTTGACTGGAAATTACATTAAAGTTCAGGGGGAGGAGTCATAGCAAAACATATCACCATAGACATTTGGACATTAAAATAAAAGCCTTTTATGTTTGTTTTTATCTTCATAACCCATATTTTAATTGCTTAAGGAAGTGTATAATTAGCTTTGATAACACAGGACTTGATTAATTTTAATAAAAGCTGTATAAGGCATTTGGGCTGCCCAGGCTAGGATTATATTGGATTGAACAAATGTCTTAGTTTGATGTGATTTGTATGGTATCTTCTCCAGATGAGCTAATGTTTTCAATCTGCCACTGGTCAGATAAACAATTAACAGAATGACCATTGTTTGGATTTAGATAGACACCTAATACTGTATATCAAAACTACAATCCAAAAGAAAAAACACTACTCATAAATGCTCATAAACAACCTATTGACCCTCCGAAAAACCTAATTCTCTCTAATAAAGACAACATTGACAAAGTGACTAATTTGTCTGTCTTTATAGGCAATTCTGAGAAAGAAACAATCAGGACTAGTCTGTGTTGAAGATGTTTGCTCTAATTCGCCCCAGGTTGCTCTCATCACACGAGGGTCAGAGTTAGAGGAGATGGAATGTAAACACAACAATTCTTGTGTAACGAAAGGGTCGGAGGCGTGCGGATCCATTTGCAGCATTTATTAAATACTCACAGTCACACAGTTAGTGGTGATAAATGGCAAACAGGAACCGAGAAGGCAGAACAGAGGCGTGAACAAAACTGGGCAGAAGTCGGGGCAGGCATCTTTCATCTCATGCATTTATTAAAGGGAGAGAAAAATTATAATATATTGGGATGGTTTTGTGCCAATATTACATAATATCAAAAGGTTCTGAATGCTAACTTCTGAAAACTTCTGAAATCTATTGAAAATGGGGTGCTTGGCTGGCACTATACTAATGTGTTCCTGGTGTTTAAAAGATAATATTAAATTGTAATGGCTGGTTGTCCCTGCACTATAGAGAGTGAGTTGGCACAAGACCAGAGAAGCACAAAAGACTATGGCTGGCCATTATGAGAGAAAATAGCCTATTTCAATGGGTTTCATTCTTTATGCCTTGCTCTTTTTATTTTTTGCTGTGGTTGGCATAAATATTTGACCGTTTCCGCAATTTTAGAAAGGCAGTGAATTGGACAAAGTCATTTTGAATTTCACTCAGGCTTGCAGGGGCAATGGACTCTGAGTCAAAGAACTAATTCTTTACACACGGAGAGTGACTAACTCTGCTGAGACGCTGAGAGACTGGGGTCTGGAGTAGGTCATGTACGATTAATATGTTCATGTATGTGAGAAACAGAAAAAAAATCTTTGCATTTGTGAGAAGCTTAAGAGATGCAGAATGTATTCTTTCCTTATTTCATCTAAGGCCTGAAGTGTTGCCATCAGCACATATGGACACCAGCAGCTTTTTTCTTGGCCAGCATCATCATCGCTAGTTTTGCAATATTTTGAGAAACCTCAAGACTCTATTTCAGGTGTGCATTCTGAAAATAATGAAACACTACCCCTGAAGGCGCAGGGACATAAAATATCCAAAGTTAATAACATATTGCTATTTCCCCAGAATGTTTATGCTTTCAGTGGTGAAACGTAAGAATGAGAAGATCAATGATTGTAACTGTCAAACTCCAACGCTCACATAAAAGTAGTCCAAGTCTTTAGAGTTCATTTAATTGCTTTATCTGAAAAACAGGCTATACTTTAAGTTCTATTCACTTAAAATTGTGCTGTACAAATGAGAACATATGAGAAGAAACTGAATGCAAACCTTGTGTATCTCTATAGTCAATGTGCAGTACTCGAATTGAGAATTAAGAACTGAAGACTCCCACAAACTAAGACCCAAACACTAAAGACGCTTTGGCCTCTCAAATATTTGTATTCAGCAGAATACACAAACCATTACAGGTAATGAAGCATAAGAAGCACTGTCGTTAACATCAATAACAAACCTTCTAATAAAGTTATTCGGGCTAACTGGAGGGAAATAGTTTCACACAGGATATTTGTTAGTACCTGCAGGATTTGTTTCAGGGGTTGTGCTGTTGCACGACTGACCTTTAAAATCAAACATCCAATCATAAGGAACCTAATAATTAAACCTGGACAAATGAAGCAGGATCGGGGGCCAGTCTAAGGATTTATAGGACATCAGCTTGCCCTCTTATAGTTATGACCCTGATGGGATTAATCCCAGCTCTGCTATAATTATGTCACAGATTTGTCTTCAGTCATGCCTCTGTTCTTTTATTAGCAGCAAAATGTCTCTAACTATCATCAGTATTGGGGAGAGATATCCTCATATTAGATTATTTAAAGAGAAAGACATTGAGAGGGGAAAATGGATGTAAACATACTGTATTTGAACGTTTTCAATGATATTCCACTCACCGTAAGAAACTGTTGATTCACTGCAATCAGATGATGTCTAAAAATGTGTGAAATAACTGATTGGATGTCCTTATTCTGTTGCCTTTATTTGATATTGTCAGTAATGAAATTCTGAAATTTTGTTTAAAGAAGAAAGTGAAGCACAAACAAGAAGTAAAAAGAAATAAATAACAAAACACAAAAGAAGAAGTCAAAGAGGACATCTTCAATTTTATTGAGGATGCATGTCATTTATTTATAAAACAGTATTATGTCACTGCTCTATATTGTAATTTCATCACAAGGTTATCTGGGCTGCATAACAGTCATTCAAAATAAGCAAAGAGCTGATGAAGGTTAGAATTGCACACATTTGTACAGTCAAATCTCCATATGCATAAATACAAGGTCTAGATAAAAATAAAATACAACTCATATCATTCTCTCACTCTAGACCAAGAGTGTCTTGGCACTGTATACAAAGTTACATATAGTAAAAAAAAAATTTAATAAATAAAAAATTCAAACAGTCCTCTAGGTAGTGCATGTAATGTTTTTGCATATATATTCATCCTAATGCACTTAAACATTTTCAAATCGTGTCACGAAAGCAGACCATTTACCTATTTCATTTAATACATTAATGCCCATTTTCAGCTGGAAAGTTATTGTATATTTTTGCTTACATTTACTCTGATTGTTATTATTGGACTGCTAATTTCATTGGAAATTCAATGCACTGAGGAAAGAAAGTGTTACATAATATATCCTGCAGTTATTATATGGAATTGTTGTTTATGTATTAGAATATGTTTTGGTTTTTTTTGAACTGATAAATGTATACACTGTTACACTGCTTTCAGCATCTAGTACAAATGAATACTTAAAGCAATGAAATAGCTTGAGCCCCGTTTTCTTTACTGTACTGATTAATTTTTATCTTGAAATACGAATTTCTGGCTAAAGATAGTTTTTTCCATTTACATCACAGTTTTGAAACATGAGGTGTTACCTTTTACTGTTTACAATGAGATCTGTAATACCTGGAGAAAGCTACCCGTTAGCATTTCTATTCATCTCTGTGGCTTTTATAACCAGCAATTTTTTTTATTTTATTTTTTTGTAAAAACCCAGTCCTCTTGATTACTGGTCCCAGACTGAAGACGCATTCCCATTACAAGTTTTATTAGACCAAAAAAAAAATGTATGCTTGTCTTAAAATTAGCATACATTGACTTAAAAGCCACGAACTGCAGTTTTGTTGTCATAGAGTTTCATCAAACAGTTCAGGGAGATGAGGTAAGCAGGTTCCGATTAAACGGCAACGTTTGCTAACCTGGGATCGGAGTCCTGTTCATATCTGTAATGATACACCTCCATTTGATCCCGGCAAGCCTCCCTAATGTTATTGAGCCACCTCTTGATGCCTCTTCTGTTCAAGTACAACACCATGAGGAACACAACTCCAATGAGGGCCAACACAATGCCGAGAAGCACATAGGAACGGGCATCCACTTTTTGGCACTCCATGTCCCTCTTTTCTAGATCCTTCACAAGTGTATTCTTAATCTTTTCTGGTTGCGCACATTTCAGGCTAGTTACGTCTGGGCATTGGGAACTATTCTTCAGCCATTCATAAAACCCCTTCACTTTGTCACATTTACAGTCGAATGGGTTCTGGGATAAGTAAATACGTATTTCCTTGAATTCGTTTAATTTGGTTACATTTTGCTTATCCATGGTCTCAATGGAATTATTTGTCAGTATTAACGTGGTTAAATTGAGGTTGTCAAACCCAGAAAGAGGAATTACCTTAAAAAAGTTTACAGACAGGTCCAGTCTCTGAAGACTACACAAAGGGGCAGTGGACAGCGCGAGTGATACCTGTCCCGCGCCCGTAGTCATTAAGTTGTTACTGAGATTAAGATCACGTAGCAGTTCCAAGCCATTAAAAGCTCCAGGGGACAAAACCCTTAAACGGTTGTGACTCAAGTCTAATGAAACAAGTCTCGGGAGTCCACAAAATGCACAACTGTCGATCACTTGTATGTTGTTGTCCTGCAGTGACAGCGCGCCCAAGTCCTTACCGGTCCCATTGGCTGAAAACGCTCTCTCAGGTAAAACTGAGATGTTGTGTCTGTGCAAAGTTAATTCTTGTGTGCTTCTGGGCACTTCGAGAGGTAGCATTGTCTCTTCACAGCTCACCAATCCGTCATAACGCATATAGGTATTGTTGCATTTATGAGCTTCAGCGGACAAAACAAACAAACACATCAGCCCCACGCTAAAATTATATCGCTTTAAAGTGTGAGATATAAGACGTAGAGGTTTTCTGCTCATTTCCATCTTAATCTGAAGCGAATGATATTCCAAAGGTTTAATAGCAGCATGTGTTCTCTGCATAGTTCGGATTCACTTCGCTTCTGGAATCCGTTTCAGCCATCGAGGAAAGCAGTCCGTGTGGCCAGAGAGTGAGCGTTCAGTCCGGCAGCATTTTCTCTTTCTGGAGCTCCCCTGACGACGCCTAGCCTACAAATGCGATCAAGTGCTTTCTAGCAGCATCCCTGAGGTGAGCAAAACCTCGCCCACTTCACTCAGTGAGAGAGAGATATAAAGAGCATGTCGTTTTGCAGTTAGGACAGAGTGGACACTGAATGAACTTTAGATCAGAACGGCGTTCAAGGCAATTTCGAAACTTTAAAGGGGGCACTTGCATGTTTTGTGGGGAAATGAAACATGCTGCCTCCAAAACCGTTCAGCAGAAGTGAAAATATACAAAATAGGTCTCAAAATTGTACTTAATTTAAAGTTAAAAAGTACCAGAAAGTATCCAAATCTAAGTGAAATGTTTAATAGCTATTGTTACCTGATAGTAAAACTAAACTATGTGTTGAATGCATGTGTTTTTGTAGAAAGCTGTAGTGTTGTGAAATTAGGTGGCAAAGTCCACTCAGTTTTTATTTATTTATTTATTTTAAATAATACAGATTCATGTCCCAGCCATTTGAAGTCAGCCATTATTTTAAAAAATCCCATCAAGTTTTTTTTTAAACAGGACAATGTAATGAGTGACAGGAAATGATGGAGGAGAGAGAGTGGGTGGGATCAGGAAATGTCCATGAAGAGAAAAAAAAAAGGAAAGGTCCATGAGCTGAAAATTCAAACTTGGGATACCTGCAGTGCAATGGCGATATTTGGCCAGGTTAGTGTTTTTAAGAATTTGTTTAAAATTTTAACTCAAGGCAGTAACAGTCTAAGCAATGCATTTCACTTGTGTTCAGCTATTATTTTTTGTAGTTCACTTAACTATTTCTGAATTTTTGGGGTGGGATCATCAGTCAATAACTCAGTGGACTCAGGGGAGGTGAGAGAGGCACAGAATCTCACTGTAACTTTACCTGCTGGTGTTGATGTTGAACAATGTTTATAGAAACCAATGATTTCTAGTTATATTTTGTAACATTTTATTTTTGTATTTTTTTTTCTCAACCAATATTTCGAGGAGGCACTGCCTCTCTTGTCTCCTCAGAGGAAACACCTACCGTGGAAATATAGTACACCAAGTTCTGGGACTTCTATTTTTAGTGTACTGATATGAGACACATCAATTCTAATTCAACTCTAGACACTATTAGCGATGGATAAAAAAAGACTGAAGGAACATGGAAGTGACAGGACACAATTAAAAGCACTGCTTACTTTGAACAAACTCTACCCACAGGACTTACATAACAAGAATTCCTTCACCTAAGAAGATTCAGACAAAATAACATCTAAAGTAACAAACTGAAAAATTAATGAAAGTACAAAACAAAAATACAAGCCAAAAATAAACCCCCTTGTAAGTGCACAGCCAACATCAATGTTGTTACAGGATCAAAAGTGATATTTGATCACTTGCTTAGTATTTGCTGTGACCAATCCTTAACACTGATAATTCATTAATATAGTTTTTACTAATCTTTGTGGATGGATTGACCCCACTCACATTATCACAGTGTTTGTTTAACGGGGGGAAATATTTCCTGCCCTAAGAAATATTAACACAGAAGCACAATATTAATTATGTTGTGTGTCCAAAAGATAATTTAGCGTGTTTGCTCTGTGATGCCATCTTTGATTTGCTGTGTCTGTTCACAGTGTGGCCCCTGCAATCCAATATATATTGTGAACGCCAGCTGTCTGCAGGATCTAATGTTACTCCATCCTATCTGTCTGTGGAGAGACAATCTGTTGGCAGGTAAAACCTTTTTCAACCCATTGCATTTTTTACTGTCTGTCCTATAACTGCTCCCTGAGCAGTATTCTGGAGAACAATTTCAGCTGTTACAGATTATTGTTTAATGGTGGAGAGAAAATCTCCAAGCACCATGTTGTCTATGTCGGGATAAAATAATTTCAGACAAACAAATAAAAGTTGATTAATAGTCTCCAAAAACCCCCTTTTGCAAAAAGGAGGGTTCATTTTGCTTTGAGCCTCTGTCTCCTGCAGCAGGATGGTGGTCAGAGGATAGCAGTCCCTTTTTCACCAAAGGTTACTCGAGTTCAAACGAGAGCACTCAGCATTCAGTCATTTTCTCCAGTCAAGTGGAGCATGTAGCTTTTAACGCTTGAAGATAATTCAATTTTGTGGGATTTCATTACAGTAAGCCATCCTCCACCCTTTAGCCACATGAAATGTATTACTGATTACTTTACTTTAAAATGTAACCTTCTGCTTTCAATCTTCACTGTACATCAACGCTATGCTGAGAAGCAGCATCATAATCATCCAAAAATGCATGCATCAGAAGGCCTATAGCCTAAGTGATAGCTGTTATCGAGTGATGTACCATGATTATTTTATTCAGTGGGTAACTGACAAAGTGGCCTAATTGTCCTTGTCAGCCTATGGCAAGCTAGTTTGAGGTGTGCAACAGATATGAGCTATCATGTTCCAAATGGGCAACTTGGCCGGGTATATTACTTTATCCCTGTGGCTGTCCGTCTGGAGTAACAGAGTTGGCAAAGTGTCACAGTGTCTGTCACTCATGTAACAGGTTCTTAGGCAGAAAGTAAGAGAGACAGATGTTTTACAGCAGTTAATAAATGTGTGAATTTCGACAGAAAACACACTTGAGATAAAATTACATTTACATTTTTGTATTAGTACGCTCTATCTATAGCCCATATATGCCTAGGATGCCTGTATTTGATAAATACAGTAAAAAATAATTTTCAGTATATTTTAAAATGTAATATTTTTTTCCTGTGATGTCAAAGCTGATTTCTCAGCAGCTATTATGCAGTCATCAGTGTAACATTAATTTATTATGCTGGTCTGATATTTAGAAACATCTATGTTCAGAACAGTTTTTGCTTTTTAATAATTGATTAGAAGTTGTGATAGCATTCAAAAGATTGGGATTAATAAGAAATAAGTTATTACATTAATGTTACTGTCGTGGGGGCAGTCGTGGCCTAATGGATAGAGAGTCGGACCTGTAACCCAAAGGTCGTGGGTTCGAGTCCCAGGTCCGGC
>JAUMHQ010000065.1:12242741-12262576 GCA_032361165.1 Enteromius paludinosus | reverse complement strand
CGTTTTTCAGTCGTCTTTTGCAAACACTTGATTTATATAAGAAGTAGGAAACGATGGTGTTTGAGACTCACAGTATGATATGTTCATGTACTGAACCATGCCAAGGTAAATTCAGATTTCCATTCTATGGCACCTTTAATTAAGTTGCAGAGGGGGAGGGGCTATGAGAGTCTGTTTATTAATGCCAAAATAACCCGATAGAAATTATACACTACAAAAAGGGCTAAAAAAAATTGTGTTTCTCTATATTTTTTCCTTTTTTTCCCCTGGTTACTGAAGTCAACAGTGGAGCTTGCTTTCCACAGCTGGGAGTGACCTTGGTGGGACTAATGTGTGGCCTGGGCAGCATCTGCACACAAATTCAATTATTTATGGTGTGGCTGTGTAGAACTCGAGCGTTTGCTCAGAGAGGAATGTCCTCGTCCATCACAGAGAGCTTCAGGGACTATAGCTGAATGAAAATACATCTGTTCAACAGGAAAGAGATTAAGATAAGAGATCTTATTTACACCAGTGTTAACTGTGCACAGCACGTATTTAAAAATAATTATGTAATCAAACTATTTTGATCTCTTGAAGACAAAGAACTATATAATGGAACTGGCCAAATTGCTTAAATCAATGGACCCTTTTAACATACTGTGATGATGCATTCCATGGTTATTAACATCATTAATCAAGTAATATTTTTTGTGTTTTTATTTTTCAGATATTTATAACACTACACTTTGTATTTTATCAGCTTGCCATTAAATCACAGAAAACTACTTAATACCGCAGGGCCCATAATTATTATTGCCGAAATTTGCATTAACTAAGATCAATAAATGCTGTAGAAGCATTGTCATTCTTAGTTCATGTTAACTAATGTTGTTAACTAATATTAACTACTGAACCTTATTGTAAAGTATTATCAGAAAACCCAACTGAACTCAAGAACAGTTTGTGGTTTAGTCTTAGACATCCTCTTCACTAATATTTCAGATTTAGAGGCTAGTTTTAGCACTAAAATGCTTTGTAAATTCCTCTTAGAAAAAAAGGGAAAAAAATGTAGGTGTCCTAAATTTAGGACTGACACTACCATTCTCTCCTAAATCAGCAAATTACCTTTATCCATAAGATGTTTTGTGAACACGGGCACATTTCTATTTTTAAATAAACTGAGTGAATTTCTTTATATTTTTTTTTACCTTTTTTGTTAAGTCATAAGAATGCCACCATTGATTTTTCTTTTGCTACGGAGCAAATGGAAACACAATAATTTATGGATGTTTCCACCTCTGAATTAAAAATAAAAAAAGGTTATTGTGACTTTTCTTCTCAGAATTGCATGATACAAACTCGCAATTGTAGTTATAATGTCAGAATTGTGACAAAGTCTAATTTTGAGCAGGAAAAAAAGACTGATATGTTCTCTGTGAGTTTATATCTGAGAAAATAAGTCAGAATTGCAAGATAAAAAGTCCCAATAACCTTTTTTTTATTCAGTGGTGGAAACAGGCAACAAAACCGAAAAAAAAAAAAAAAACAGGACCCTGAATAAAGGTAAAATGCCCATTATTGCTAAAAAAGAAATAGAAAAAAAAAAACAGACCAAATGAGAACTTTATATTGCCAGCGATTCTGTTAGAGGAGATATTTCCCGTTGACTGCACATGGTATTCCGAGGATATGCTTTGTCCTTCCTCAACTTCCAATTTTAGAAAACTGCAGCTGAAATTACATCACCTTTCAAATAAACTTGACTCAGTTTCCCCTCTCTAATTCTCCCTCTCGTTCTTTTCTGCTGACCTGGTCTCTTGCCCAGGGAGTTGGTTAAAATAGCTCAATGTGCTATATAGAGATGGAGAGCGCTGCATTTTATCTGGATAAATAAATATGAACAGCATCTTATTGTTTTTCGGATAGATAGATAAATAGATATTCTCAGAAATAAAGGCACAAAAGCTGTCACTGGGGCGGTACCTTATCAAATCTGTCTCTGCTCAAGCTAACACGCTCTCATTTTGCAGAAAAAAATGAAGCTTGATTAAAGTTTAATGGCCCTGAGATCCTTCAATTAGTGAGTTTGGCTCATACATTAAAATAATGACTCTAATGAGGAGAGTAATGAAGACTTTATTATGCACATGGAGAGGAGATTAAAACTGCTTTATCAGCCATTATGTGTCACTGAGCTTGCTAAAAAAAGATGAAAAATAAGGTCAAAGAAAGTGTAATGAACAGCGTGTTAATATTTAGCACCTCTGCCTGTCGTGATATCCTACTACTGCTTTTTTATTCATTATAATTTACGTGTATTTGTAATTAAAAACGTAAAAAGTAATATTATGAAACATTATAACAATTGAAAAGAACTGGTTTATTCTAGAATGCAATTTATTCCAGTGATGGTAAAGCTGATTATTCAGTCTCATTACTGTAGTCTTGAATGTTGCTCTATCTTTCAGAAATCATTCTAATATGGTCATTTGCTGCTCAGTTATTATTGCTACTTAATTATCAATAATGGTTCTTAATATCAATCTTAAAAATGATTTTTGGCAGCTTAATATTTTATGTAAATCATGATAGTTTGGGGGGGGGTTTCTTTGGCATAGATACATAAAATAAATTTGAAATATAAATCTTTTGTGATAATATGTGTTTTTTGTCACTTTTGATCAATGTAATGCAAATGCAAGTTTTAATTAATTATTTGTTTAAGTCTTACTTACCCAAACCTTTGAACCTTTGGTATTATGCTATACACAAACATATTTAAGCATCAACTGTATTCAACATATACATATTTCTTGAGCAGCTAATCAGCATATAATATATGATTTCTGAAGGATCATGTGATTTTGAAGACTGAGGTAGGCTAATGAAGCTGAAAACTCAGCTTTACTGTCACAGGAATGAGTTATATTTTAAAACAAAGTAAAAATTGTAGTTTTTTAAACATTTTTTAAATAACATTATTTCAGGGAAAATGACTGTTTATGTATTTTTAATTAAATAAATACAACCTTGGTGAATTATTCGTAATTATTACATAATTTTCACAATATGTATACACACACACACACAAACATATTCTATATCGTTGTTATGTAATCTCATCTCTCTTTCTTCTCATATACAGTATAAGCAAATATTAATGTTTCTTCCTCTCAGTTGAAATGATGGACATCAGCAAATGTGTCTATGCTTTAAATGACCAAGGCGCTGCAGGTCCGGATACAGAAACCTCAGCTAATGCATCATGGTCATGGTTATTGATTGTATCATATACAGCCTGCCATTTGATATCTGTTAATTCAGCATTAATGGAAAATTGCTTAAAGTAACAGTTCACCCCAAAATGAGTCCTGTTATCATTTACTTACATATATGTTTTCATATATTTTTCCACAGGATGGAACACTGGCTAGGATTCTGACCGAAGCTCCTAGCCTCTCTAAAAACCCATATGAAGCTGGATATGTGAGATGCTAATGTTCAAAAGAGCAGTTTTCAAATTTTCCATCATAGTAATATTGTTTTGAAGTCATAACATAATATTCTTCAAGTAATTGGAAGTTTTACTGCCTCTAGTGATCATTTCTTTTGGAAATTGCAGTGATATGTACTTAATGGTATTTCATGTCTTGCTAAAAAGTGCACCAAGGTACATTTACTGTATGCTATGAGCAAAAGGCAGAAAGTCATGCAGCAACTGATGACAGAATTTTTTGTTTCTGTCGGTTATTCATCAGGGTTCTGTTAGCCGTTTGCAAGCATCTTAATAGCTTGATCCTGTTTTCTCAAATCAGTTCTCTTATGAAAAATATGTTGGGAAAGTAATAGTTCTGCTTGCCTGCCTGTCATGACCTTGGCTTTGATTGACAGCCAAACATTGTGCTTGGTGGGACAGCTCACTCATCTCCCCAGTAGCTCCGCCGACGGTTTAAGACACTGACATCAGCAAAACACACACTCTTACACACATAAATCTGACAACACCTCTCCCACAGCTCCACTGTCAGTCAGAACGAGAGGTTCCTCTCAGCCAATGAGACTGACTCTTTCATGAGTCTGTATATCATAAAACCTGCATGCAGACAGTTCACATAATCAGGTCTGGTTACCTGATGGAATTACGTGGTGGAAACCAGCTGTGGAAAACTGGCCAAATGACTTTGCTGGCTGTGATGTGCTCACAAATGCAGGGCAGACACACAGCAGGATGTCCCAGTGATCTACAATAGATGTGATAGATGGCTTTTCATTATCAACAGAAGCTTTTATAGCCATACAGTAGAACCCCAAAAAGTATTTAAACACATAAGCAGTCTTAAAAATGTGAAATTGTAATGTATTAGGCCTCTTAAAAAATATATGTATATATGTATATATATATATATATATATATATATATATATATATACGCACACACACACACACTCTGTGGTTGTTAAACTAAGTAATATATATTCTTACTTCATGCATTTTTACTGATCAGATAGCTATCAGATAAATAAAAGACTAAGTAGAAATACCCTCCAAGAGGTATTCGAGACTGAAAGCAATTCAATATCTAGTGTATCACTTATCTACTTATGTAGGATTCAGTGCCTGCTTAACACATTAGCATGTTTAAATCCCTTCCGAAAAAAATTAAATAAAGAAATATATATGTAATATATAATATAAGTACTGTAAAATTCAATAGGGCAATTTCCCCCCAATAATCAGCACGGAAAAATACTTAAATAAATAAAAATACATAAAGGTTGAAATTTTACATTTATCATTTGCAAAAAAATTTTAGAACTTGAGTTTTAGTTCTGACAAAAGCTCTTGCATCTTTTATTCCCATAGGCTTTATGTTTTGCCATCTAATGCAATGAAATACATCTGTGACCCTGGACAACAAAACCAGTCGTAAGTGTTAATTTTCCAAAATTAAGATTTATACATGATCTGCAAGCTTCCCATTGATGCAATATTTGACCGAGATACAACTATATGAAAATCTGGAATCTGAGGGTAGAGAAAAATTTAAATGCTGAGAAAATCACCTTTAAATTTGTCCAAATGAAGATTTGATCAATACATATTACTAATCAAAAATTACGTTTTAATATATTTTTGGGTAAGAAATTGACTACATACCTTTACTTACTATCCTAAGGATTTTTGGCAAAAAAGAAAAATCAATAAATTTGACCCATACACAGTATTTTTGGCTATTGCTACAAATATACCCCAGCGACTTAAGAATGGTTTTGTGGTCCAGGGTCACGTTTCATACATTTTCAGATACAATTGGGGCTGCTGTAGATGCTCTGTTGCTGTTTAATTCATCAACATTTTGACTTGCATAGTAAGCATTGCATGCTGGGACACACTGTGCCCTTCTCTGTTGGGCTTTAATCCATGTAGACAGTGTCAGGATAAATACCAATGCCCGAGGAGACGGATAAACCCACCTGATATAAAGTCAGATGGGCATTTCTGCCCCTGCACTGCAATCAAAAGAGTTGGAGATGCATGTGTTAATCTGCTCAGGTCAGCCACACGTACCCTGTAATGCCACATGCTATGTATACAGTTAGACAAGACATGTCACATGACAACTTCACAGAATGGGAACACAACAAGCATTAGCTTTCCAGAATGCTGAGCTAACGCTCGAGTTTATGATGCAGAATGATAAAAATAGAAAGCAAACAAAAAATATTCACATCATCTTAATTTCTTTTTAAAACATTTTAAACATGTTTTGCACGGTCAAAAGTATTTCTGCAAGCTTTAATCTTTTTTGTAATCTTTTTTTAGAATTCGTTTTAATATTTTGAGTCATGTCCTAAACTTCAGGTCACACTTAATATTAGATGGCCTTAACTATATATACTTGCATAAAAAAAAGAAAAAACAAGTACAAGAAATTGTAACTAATACATTACAATTTCACATTTTTAAGACTGCTTAATAGTGTTTAAATACTTTTTGCGGCTATATATATTAGATGGCCTTAACTATATATACTTGCATAAAAAACAAGTACAATGTCCTTATGTAATGATAATGACAGATAATGCCAAACTACTTTTTCTAGAGACACTTTTAATTAGGCGTTTTCTTAATCTCGATCCGGTCTTTAACATCACCTTGAATTCTTTTTTTTTTTTTTTACTTTAACCCCCCAAAAAACATTGCAAAATAAATAACTGGTTTTAGTTTATTCAAGTTATTGTCTGCACAAATGTAATTTTAAATATTAATAGTAATTAATTCATATTAAAATTATAGTTCATATTGTGGTTATGCAGTCTCAATCAAAACTGAAGTGGAAGAACACACTTCAGGCTGATCCAACTTTAATTTAATGTCCTAAAAACAAGTCAAAATGCTCAGTAGTGAGTGTGGCCTGCACGTGCCTGTATGACCTCCCTACAATGCCTGGGCATGCTCCTGATGAGGTGGCGGATGGTCTCCTGAGGGATCTCCTGGACTAAAGCATCCGGCAACTCCTGGACAGTCTGTGGTGCAACGTGGTGTTGGTGGATGAAACAAGACATTATGTCCCAGATGTTCTCAATTGGATTCAGGTCTAAGGAACTGGCGGGCCAGTCCATAGCCTCAATGCATTCGTCTTGCAGGAACTGCTAACGCACCACCCACATGAGGTCTAGCATTGTTTTGCATTAGGAGGAACCCAATACCAACTGCACCAGCATATGGTCTCACAAGGGGTCCTCCACGTCTCCTGATGTCTGACCTGTCTCCTGGTAGCTCCTCCATGCTCTGCACACTACGCTGACAGACACAGCAAACCTTGCCACAGCTCGCATTGATGTGCCATCCTGGATGAGCTGCACTACCTGAGCCACTTGTGTGGGTTGTAGACTCCGTCTCATGCTACCTCTAGAGTGAGAGCACTGCCAGCGTTCAAAAGTGACCAAAACATCAGCCAGAAAGCAGAGGAACTGAGAAGTGGTCTGTGGTCACCACCTGCAGAGCCACTCCTTTATTGAAGGGTGTCTTGCTAATTGCCTAAGATTTTCACCTTTTGACTATTCCATTATTCAGTGTTGCTTCCTAAGTGGGCAGTTTGATTTCACAGAAGTGTGATTGACTTGGAGTTACATTGTCTTGTTTAAGTGGTCCCATTATTTTTTTGAGCAGTGTATACAGTATATATATATAGATATATATATATATATATATGCACTCCACATATCACAGCAGTATTTGGAAAGCCATTTCAGATAAGCCGTTACAGTTTATGATTAAAATCCTAAATTATTAAATGTTAATCTAATTCCATAAAAATATGATGAACATGCCCTTAAGCATAAAAAGTAAAATCTTACATGGAGGTCACATATCCAGCCGTGCTGATTATCTGCCTGTTGTGTCTCAGAATGGCCCTGAATGTCAACATGAGGTCACACACACACACACGTAGTGCATGCTCCCCTGAGATATATAATCACATTATCCCCTGACTGTTAAACAGATTTACCGACACAAGAACCTTGACCAGGGGCTCAAACCAAACACTGGAATAAACAGCATATCCAAAAACCTCACACAGGCCAGTGGTTGCAAGAGTGATGAAACTGCTAAATCCACTGGCTTGAATTTCCCTTTACCTGTTGTCATTTTTTTGAAGAAGTACAGACAAGTCAGTTTTATTTCTTGCAGGCACAGAGATCGTCCCATCGGGTACACTCTAGTTGTGCAAATGGGTGTTAAATTTGCTTGTAATACATCTGACTCAAAAGAAGCCCACTGCAAAGGCCGGCAGCTATACAGTATATTGAACTAAATGTTCTAAGAGGTTCTCCTGATGTTGTTTATGAACTGAAGCACATTAAAAATGCAGGAGCGCAAGATTCTGCTTTTTCATTTTAGTGTTGGGTTTTGAGGGATAGAATGATGCAATGGTTCAGTATGAATTACAAGTAGCCTTTAATAATGCCAAATAACAGATAAATGGAATACGGAGTACAATCATAGTCTAAAAAGGATGCATCATCAGGTCTTTTTCCCTAATGCACTATGATTGTATTCCCTCATTGTTCAAGTCCGCCATCTAGAGGTATGAAAGCTACTGAAATCAGGCTTAAATAAAGGTGTTTTCAAGCTACTATTATTGTTGCTCACACTTGAAGGATAATAACTACCTCTAAACCCAAGTATATATGCTGAAATCCAAAAATCATTTGTGCTACAGATAATAATGACAAATTAATAAATTACTGGGCTCAACACCATTTTTAGTTCATTTAATTTTTATGATTTAAATTTATAGTTGTATTTTTCTGCTTTTATATGCATACGTTTTATTTTTAGATCATTTAAAATACTTATTATAATATAAAATATCAATAATATGTACCATTATACACTTTCACACTCAGAAATGTATTTATATTTTCTCATTAAATATCAAATTTTCTTTATAAATAAGCAAGCAATAATAGCTGAGCCCACAACATCACATTGTTAATTCATGACTTTTAATACATCTGAAAAACAGGCTTTGGATTTATTGCATGTTTGATGAAACTACAGTTCAGTTTTTTCACAGCAGTCCTTGTAGACAACACTCCATTTCCTGCAGTTCCTGCAGTTCTTCAGATTGAGGGCCACAGTGGAGAGAGAGGAGCTTATGGGCCCTGGGAATCACAGAGAGAGCTGCCCCACAATCTCCGCTGTCAAAGGAACAAGTGATGCTGAGGTGAGAAGAACTGTTTTTGATCATAAACAGTGTATTAGAAGTCTCACCAGATAGAGTTTGACACATTGAGCTCTTACCCATTAAAGTGCAGCTGTGCTAGTTTAAAAAGCTGTTGTCCCAGCTCAATACTGTCTTCTCCAAATTGGGCCTGAATGGCAACAATGCTACGCTTTAGATGGGATGCAGCCAGAATCCATTCACCTGTAAGAAAAAACATAATCATACTATACCTTTTCCTTGTAGGAATTTAGATGTTACTTATCATATTATTCATAATGCAATGTAGCACTGCTATACAATTTTGCACATTTTTTTCTAATTGTGTGAAATATCAAGCTTTTATTCTGACCTGTGGTAGCGTACACACGAGCTGTTGCATCTGCTAGCTCTCCTTGGAGAGGGTGGGTCTCTGATAGGATACTATTTGCCTGAGAAGTAGCTGATTTTAGGATTTTTAGGGCCGCGTCTGCAAAACATGAAAATATTCCTAAATATGCAAAAAGTTAAGTACATACACGAAACAGATTGTGATTAATATTGTGGCATTACCAAATCTATCACGCTCAATGAGATGAAAGGCTTCATCCAAGAGACACTGTAAACCCTTTAGTTTGTTTTGCACATCAGCAGTGGTGATCTGATGACCACAGGACGGCAAAGAGCACATGTACCTATCCATATGGGACTGAAATGTACGGCACAAATCAAGATACACACAGTGAACCACCTAAATGATATGTTGAGCTTTTCTGCAAATGTTTACCTGAAGAGGCTTTCCACATGTCACACACTTCAGCCCTGGTGCTGCATATTCTGTTTCATTCTGGCTTCCTTCTGTTAGATCTCTCTGACAGGCTTGACAGTTACAGTGGAAATAGTACTGATCCAGCAGGAGGCGCTGACGCTCCTTCACCTCCATTCTGCTACAGTGAGGACCTGTGTGGAATCACATTTATTGAAAAAAAACAACATCAAATAATAATCCCGGACGAGACCCCTAACCAAACAAAATCTGGATTCCCAAGATTACATAATACCATAACAGTGCAGAATCTCCTGTCCTGGTGTAAGATCTTTTGAAGCACGTACAGTGACTGTCACACCACTTCGAGAGGTCTCGGGACGGTCAACGTCACCTTCAGAACAACCGAAATGATTGAGTGCATCAGTTTGACAGCCTGTGGTGAAGGAGATGCTTGTGTTTGGACTGCAGGAGTGGTTAAGCAGGCTCAGAACAGGAAAAATGGCTGTTGCAATGCGGATTTCACTACTGGACTGAACAGCCATGGCACTTTCTTCTGTAGGAATTGAGGGAAAAAAAATGATCAACAATCTTTAAAATTTAACTGTTAAAGGTTAAATTGCAGTTTGTGTTCTGTCGAACCTTTGACCATAACAGTGACTGCTTGAGCATTACATCTGAGCTGCATCATGTGTCTCAGAGCCGTGGCTCCCAGCATGCTCATCTCAGGCTGCCATGGTCCACTTTCTCCTTCGTCCTTGCAAGATGCCCACATGTCTGGTGGGTTTCCACCTTGGAGTCTCTTATAAAGCAACGCCATGGAGACTGCGAGTAAAAAGCGTGAGCTGGTTGAGTGTTGTGCCACATGTGGTAAAAGGCTGTAGATGCCCATGTACGAGTTGCCGTGATAGCAGTCTGTTTGGTCTGTACTTTCTCTACAGGGATCTCCAAGACTTAATTTGACTGGCAAATCACTTTTATAAGAGCTACATGTCACATGGTCTTCTTGTGAAGTGCTTTTTTTTACCCTTTCAACCTCGTTTTGTCCGGCTTTCAGGGCCACTCTTAGTGCAAGATGACCTAAAACCCCAATGGCCAGTAGATCTTCTCCAATTGGGCACTCCCATTGGTGCCAGCTCTCCCAAGCATCTTTTTGACAACTCTCTCCACAATATCGAACGTAACTGCAACTTGGACAGGGCACAAAGCTCAGTGATTGGCTCAGGCAGTGGTGACAGTGTCGGTCTTCAGTATCAAACATCTTTCCTGCCTTTTTGGTCATTGAATTATGTTTGTTTCCAGGTATAAGTACACAGCCGAAAGCCTCATCCTCCAGAACGACCTCACCGGCTGGTTTATGTTCTTTAGTTAATATGTGGCGACCTTTCTCTGGGCTGAAGTAAACAGACACATCAGGTGAAATAGTGTTGCTGCTTTTCTGGCATGGTGGTGTTGGATGGTTCATGGTTGGTTGTTTGGACTTTTCAGGTTTTTTAAGCTGGTTCAGGCATGCGGTCTGTCTAGCTCTCAGTTTGTCCTGCAGGTGGCTTGGGTAACCGGCCTCCAGAGAGCGCCGGATATCCTCAAGACATTGCTGGAAAAAAGCGGGGAAAAAAATCACTTAAACTCATATAGAGGAGTCTGGTATTCATTATACAAGGTGGAATGTTCTTATTTGAATGCTTAAAAATAATAATAATAATTATAATATTTTGTGATGCAAAAAAAACGGTCTCTTACTGTATAGAGGCCTTTGTAAAAGAGGGCAGCAGAACGGTTCGCATAGCACAACGATAGCTCTTCTGTATTCTTGTCAGCATGGCAAACACCCTGAAACAACAAACAGAGAGAGTGGGAATATATTATGCTCACAGAACCACCTGCCATTTGAAATCCAAACCACTATCAGTGGACATCAAATATGTTGTTGTGCCTAATCTCAACAGATTCCAGAAAAATGGATTGCATTGCCATAGAGAAAACATGAATCTCTATTTAGATTTCAGACCAATTACTTTGACATTTATAAAAGCAGATTCTTTAAAAAAGAATAAACAGGCAGATTTTGACTTCAAAATATAAATTTTATCATAATAATAGCTAAATATTAAATAATAGCTATAATTTCCAGTTGCAAATAAAATATTCAAATAAAAAAAAAACATTAATACTGATCTCATTACTTCACCACGTTATGTACGAGAGCTGCAGAAGCTGCTGTTTTTTTATGTAAATATAATGACCAATATACTGCATCACCAAACATTTTTGAGGTCATGTACATATATTGCGCGATAAGTCAATTGCTATCAGTTGCTGATAGATTGCAACTTTTTTTTCCCAAATATTTGGAAATTTTCCAAAATATAAAATATTACGTTATGACTGAATGCATTATTATATTGTAATGGCGGGTAAAAGACACACAAAAGACGGTTTGTGCATCCTCAGTTTTCGGCCGCCAGCCGAACTTAACTGTCTCTCACTTCCGGATTTTCCTGAACTCCCCCGCATTAACTCCATCCTTGCTGGTGCAACACAATAACAACAATTTCCCCAACAACAATATAAAATATTACACATAGTTTATGATTTAATGCATTAAGTCTGGTATATTTTTGTTAATTGTACTTGTAAACAGAAATTGTTCAGTTACTTGAATATATTTTCATAGTCATTTATAGTTTTCCTAATTATTAAGGATTTATCACATTCTTTAGTACTGAGTTAGGGGATGAACATCCCCTATCCCCTATATTACATACAAAATGATAGTGCTTTGAGTCATTTTCTCATACCAAACTTTATTTTTGTATTCTTTTTCATGAGGTCCTACAAGTCATCAAGCTGTAAACAACGCAGAAAAAAACAGTGAAAAAAAAAATTGGGTTAGTATATTACTTAATAAATCACATAAAATTTTGTTTAACTATAAATCTAAACTATAAATTAAATACTAAAATTGAATATTCGTTTGTTTGTTTGGTGGCATTAGATGGTAAAATCTGGTAGTTTTCAGGAATTGCTTTAATAATTGATTGACTGATTTAATAATGTTGGAAATTATAGCAACATTACCATGGTACACAAGCTACTAAACAAATGTTCATCCAAACAGCAGGTGGCACTGTCTGAAAAAGTGACAGGTCTGGAAGTGCTGGGGCCTGTTCCATAAAACAAGTTTACCAAATAAGCCAGGCTTATTTCAGTTAGTCTGACTTATTTTGTATTAAATCTACTGACAATAAGCCTGACTAACCAAAAGAAGCCTGGCTTATACTCTAATCTTGTTTTATGGAACAGCCCCCTGGCAGGCAGCTTAATAACCCCGCCCAGACTCACGTGTTTAATTACAACAGTGCAACAAGGTGGAAACTTTTTCTGTAAATGAATATGGTTTATGCATGTTAAGCAGCAAATACGGGAAAAGTTAACCCAGGCCAAAAAAGACGAAAAAAGTTCAACTTTGTAAACACATTACCTTTTCTCAAGCATTACTAGCACGAAGCAGGTGTTTGGATCGTGTTTTCCCTCACCTTAGAGTAATACAGTGCTGCAGTTGTATAATCCTTGACTTTGAAGCTGAGGTTACCCTGCTGTCTAAATTCAGATACCCTCTCGGGAGACTTTTTCACGGAGTACTTCTCAGAAATTCTGGAAAAAGTGTTGAGATCTTCTGGGCTGAAATATGGACAAGTGACATAAAGGTCGGTAGAATTTATTATTATTTATATTATTATTTTAGAAACGTATAGCTAGCTTTAATATGTTTGTCGGCACTCTAATTGAACAACTAAAGTACAGTGTACTTACAGTGTAAAGTACAGTATTAATATCTTTATCTAACATATTATAAACCGCTCCGCACTGACCATATTGATGACAGCCCGTAGTTGAATATAGCATCTATATCAGTCAGAAGACGGAAGCGCTCAGTTCCTTCCGTTTTCAGTTCAGTCCATTTCTGCTCGACATGCTGAACCCACTCGGTACAGGGCAGATCCATTCAGAAAGCCTGTCAATTATCTATTTCCCTGCAAATAAAGGGCACGAAACCGTTCAGACACTTTGGATTTCGCTGCAGTAAAGTGACTTCCTGTTGAAACTTTTACCAATCTTCAAAATACAGGACCTGTACTTAATGTACGCACACTTTTAACATTTTTGAACCCCTGAAAGTGCAAGTGTTGATATTCTTATTAAATTAATTAATTAATGATTATATTAAATATATTTTGATCAATAAAAACTGACGTTAATAGGGGGGGCTTTTAGCATTTTATTTTAGATAAATGTAATTAGTAAGGATTATTTTAATATATTAATAATAATTTATTGGTTTAAATACTTAAATTCAGCACTTTGTTGAGACCCTTTCCAGTCCCCGTTGTTGAAAGAAATTCAATGTTAGATGTTTTCAGTTCCATTAGTTTTTGTGCGTTACATTTGAGATTATTATTATTATTTTTTTTATATGAAATGGTTATTTTAAACTTATCGTGAGATACTGTCAAATCTACACTCAGGTAACCTCAATTTTAAATCTAATATTTTATTAAATAATATATTTTTATAATAACACGGTCTATTTAAAAGCAGAAATGCTGTGAGAATCACTAGGATTGAGGGTGCATTCATTTTGCCAGTAGGTGACGATATTGTTCCATGTAAAAACACACACACACACACACACACAAAACCCCAAACACCAGAAAAGTGCACTGTCTCTTAGTTGTCACCGCGTATTTTGTTCCATTTATATCTCTTCTGTTGGTCAAGCTCTCTAGAAGCTTCTTTAGATATTTCATCTCCAGTGGGAAATAGGGAACATTTAGAAAGCTAGTTTTGTCAACGGATACAACGCTTTCAGATTAGGTCTCTTGTAGATTCTACACTTAAAATTAGATTTTGTCCATGACATTTTTATAAATTCAGTGTCCCAGGAATTAATATTAAAAGTCTAAATCTCCTTCATAAGGATTTATAGGATTTTCAAGGCTAGTTTGTCCGTTGTTATTGTTTGGTTTGCTCTGAGAAATTGTACTATGAAGAAAGAGCAATTTATTTTTGATTACATTAATCAGCATCTGCTAAAGGAGAACTGCTATAGAATATTTGTGAGAAAGTAATAATTTACATAATTTACAAAAAAAAAAAAAAGAAACAATACAGCTTCCTTCATCTGAGGTCACTTATTTATTTATTTTAATTGTCACACAGCTCTGACCAAGCTTCATGGTATTTTTGGCACAATTATCAATAGACAGGCTTAAACGAATCCTCGTTTTCAATGAAAACTATTTACTTTTGTTTATGACTTGCTTTCACTTATGAAGTGTTTCTGTGTCTGCATTTGAATATTAATGTTGTGTTGTATCTGTAAAGCAGCTGCCTCTGTGAGATCCCAGGGGATGGTGCTTATCACACATGTGGTTGTTGCTCTATAAGGGCTTTAAGTTCTACTGTTGTGTTTCATATTTGTGTTTCAACAGCTGCTATTAATGCACCCTGTGATCTAGGGCACTTTTTGCATCTTGTATTTTCGTGACGGTCTTTGTTGTTGCCTGTGGGTGGAATGTTTTCCAAGAACGTAGTGCTTCCTGATGTTTCACCATCTTTCTAAAGAGTTCGTTTTATTTTACAATGTCATCTAATGAGTCTTCATTTGCATATAATCGTTCAGTTTTACCAAATGTAAGTTAGTTCACAAATGAACTTCACTCTTAAGTTTAGTATATGATGCAATTTTTATTGCCTCTTGTATTTTGCTTACCTTGATCACAATTAAATTCACTCTCAGCTCTTGCTGTAAATTATACAGCAAACATTTTACCCAGCTCATAAGAGACATTTTTTTGAATGCCTTTGATTCCCTAAAAAGAGTCAGTTGCATCATTCAGTATTATATTACATTATTTATGTGGTAAAGGTAAAAACCCATTATGCCATGCAAGATGCAGTGAAGATGGATTTGGTTTAATTGTCATGTATCTGTAATTTATTTCCAGTTTCAGGTGATACACTTTGACTAGCATGCTCAATCATTGTGGTGTGCTTTGGTCCCTTTTTCCAAGAACTGGAATATCGCACCCAATATTAAGTTGCACACCTCAGGAGGGCTTCTATTGTAGAAAACGGCGAGAAATTAGATTATATAAAGGAGACCCTAACAATAAAGTTTCTTCAGTCAATTCTCAATGAACTTTCAATGCCTGCTGTAATAACACCAGCGAGCAGATGTGAACAGCACCCTGCAGAGCATAACAATGTTGTACTATCACGTAATTGAATGGCTTTTAGTTGGTGTATGCACAGAATTAGGGCTTGAACAATCTCATTTTAATCAGAGCCAAGAACCGTAATGCATTAAACAGCTGAGCAAACATTTTTAGTTGTGTGGAGATGAAAATACTCGTCTATCCTCTCTCTCTGGCTTTCATACACACTCATTTCTCATACAAAGCCACACACCAGCCGAGATGGCGTGGCTCTGGTTTCCTGTGTTTTTATTGTGCGTGTCTTGTGAGATTTGGTTCAGCCATGGGATAATGAAGTCCTGATCCATGTTCTGTCCAAACAGACTGTTTAATTTCATTTTCTGGTTTGTGTCACCCGGTTTGCTTAGTTAAGCTTCACGGCCCGCTGAGGTCAGAGGAACATTTGCGTTTGTCTTTCATTTCAGTAGGTACACACAGTAGGCCTGTGATGTCATTGTGTTTAGTATTACTGAACTTTTAAATCATTTTTAGATTATAAATGGAAATATCTTTCATTATTCAAACATTATTCAATTATTAGATGAAGTTTAAAATACGAATAACAATCACATAGGGAAATATAAATGAATGTTATGAAACAAAGTATAATTGCGTGATATTAACTGCATTCAAAATGGTAAAATATAGCAATTTTAAAAATGGCACTATGAATACGCTGTATATTAAAATGTAATGAAATGCTGAATTTTCGCCAACCGTACACGATCCTTCAGAAATCATTCTAATATGCTGATTTGGTGCTCAAGAAATATTTATTATTATTATTGTCAATTTTGAAAGTTTGGGAAAGTTGTGTCCAATTGTTAAGCATAAAGTTGAAATGACCTTTACAGTAGTGCATTTTCATTTTAAGGCTTCCCACATTTGCTCTGCGCATCCTTGGCGACCATGTAAACAATAACATCATTCTAATTGTTGTACCCATAGATATGTACAGATGGTTAACTTCCGAAGTTAACTTCCGGTCTGTGTTTGTTTATCGGTCTGATTAGTGCCGCCAGCTACATACACAGCTAATGATGAGTAATGAAGTTGGTGTCAGGTTGTTGTGTTTCGGGATGTTCTACCCATACAATTATTATTTGTGGCGACCTGCCATGAAATCAAAACTAACCAATTTTCCAAAAGGCTTCGTTGAATAAACATGAGGACATAATGCACGTTTAAAAATCAAACTGAGGTGTGGGTGTTTTTAGATCACTGTATTTCTGAAAGAAGACTGTCTTTAGAAAATGTCATTTTCATTTCATCCTGCATGCAAGCCAGCGTTTGTAAGCTCAGAGCTGCTTTGTCTACACTCGTTACGGGGAAACCTCAATTTCTCTTGCTTAAAGCAACTCCTGCTGGCAGAGAGTGAATTAAATGATTTACGCAGCAAACATGTTTTCCTTGTTATCAAAAAAATTATCTACTCTAGATGGACTTGGCTGTTGTTATTGATTTTACTGGGATGTCTACCAGAAGTTAAGCTAGGGCCACAAAAGCACGCAGTAACTTGTTTATGTTGTTGTCGTTGAAACCATCTTTAGGTAAATGGTTGACCGCTTCAAGAACACAGACATATCCGCCATCCAAATAATAGGGAATCTACCTATACATATCTATGATTGTACCTGCGTTAATGGTCACGTGACATGCATTTCAGGTTGTGTAGTTTAAACCGAGATTGTTTCCAAAATGCTGGAGAAACGGCAGTGTAAACTGGGATAGTTTTCATTAAAAAATGCTGTTTTAAAATGAAAACGAACTAGTGTAAATGGGGCATCTTTTGGGGTATCATTTGTTCTGCCGTTCTCATGAATCTGAATAAGCCTCTTTTGGTCGTACATGTGGAATTGAGTGATTATGCGTTCAAAGTTTACTACAGTAACACCATGTGTTTGAATTCAAGGGTAAAGTTGTACACTTTGACTTCGCTGCAAACCACTTTGTACAAAAGCGTCTGGCAAGTGCTCGAATGTGATGTAAATGTAAGCACTGAGCAGCTGTTAATAGTGTTCATTTGTAGTCAAAGACAGCATTATCCACTCTTGGAGCAACATTATTTATACAATACCTAGACAAGAATCGAAGAAGACAACTGTTGATTTCATGTGAGAAGCCCTCCATGCCCTCACGTCTGGTCGCCTTAATTGAGAGAGACCGCTGCTGTGTGCGTGTCATATCCACTGACAGGCTTTGGCATTTTCCCAGTGTTGTCTGTGGTAGTGCTGTGTCACTGTCTGTTTGTGTGTGTGTATGTGTGTGTGTTATAACGATCAATAGAGCACATCTGTCTACTGAAAAAAAGCTCTTTGTGTTTCAGTATTAATGTTGGTTGCATTGGTCGGTTGTCAATAAAGCAATTAATCGGGGTGAATTGAAGAGAAAAGAAGGTAAAAATCTTTAGAAAGCCCTCTCTTCTTGAAATGATCAAAAGTTTATAGCATTTTTATGACAAAATGTATTTTGTTACAGTTTCTAAAAGTGTTTTTTTTTCTTTGTTACTAACATTTAATTGTTGTAATATAACAAATATTTAAAATAGTTATAATAATAATACTGTCGCAAAATGCTATCTAATCCATAACACATAATATCATTTTTCACAATCATTTTCCCAAAGTTTTTCCACAAGAAATAGTGGGTTTAATTTCTTTCATTAATTTGAACATGCTCTGCTGGATCAAGGATGGTTAAAGGATCTTCTGGTTGACCGAAGGCTACAAAGCGAAATAGTTATGCTCACATTACAAGTTCAGTGGTTTAGCTGAGAAAGCTTATATAACAGAACCCTCAGGCCTAGATTTTCACTACATTATCCTTTTATTGGTAACATTTTTGACAGGATATTTTTCCAGTTGGTAGCATAAACAACATGTAGATAAATTGTCCATAAAAATGTATAGAACATATAAATGCATAACATTAATAATTTAAATTAATATTTATTTTACAATATGTTTTCTCAAAATTCACTTCAGCTCCATGTTGGTTCTCCTCTTTAGTTCACCTCACTCAGGTTCGGATCAGAGGAATGGTACAGCCATGGCAAAAGTTTCATTTTGTGCTCAGTCACTAATTGTTGTGTTTTTGTTTTTTTTATGTTTGTTTAGGATTATTGTCCCAGTGGAAGACCCAACCTTGGCCCATTATAAGTCAATGAATTATTAGTTATCTGTTGGTATTTGATAGAATCCATGATGCCATGTGTCTAAACAAGATGTCCAGGACCTCCAGCAGAAATATAGACCCAAAGCAACACAAAAATACAGCAGTATATTTTATTTAATTGTACACACGGACTACTTTTTATCCCTGTGTTCACCAAACCAATCTTGAATGTTTGCTGCTAAAAAACAAATTTTATAGTTTCATCTGATCATAAAAGCCAGTCCCTTTTGTAGTTCCAGTCCTGTCTGACAACTGAACATGCTGGAGATGGTTTTTGGATGAGCAAGGAGAATTTTTCTTAAACCCTCCTGAACAACATGTGCTGATGTAGGGGCTGTTTGACCTTTTTTTTTTTTTTTTTAAGGTTTTCTGACCCTGAGACTATTTTCTGCAGTTCTCTTCACTCAAGTACTGAGGAGCTAAGCCATTCAGGGCTTTATAAGTAATTAACAAAATTTTAAAATCTATACAATGTTTGATAGGGAGCCAGTGCAGTGTTGATAGACCCTGGCTAATATGCTCATACTTCCTGGTTCTAGTAAGGACTCTATAAGCTGCATTTTGAACCAGCTGTAGTCTATTTATTAAGCATACAGAACAACCACCCAGTAAAGCATTACAATAATCTAGCCTCGAAGTCATAAACATCATTAACATTTCTGCATTTGAGGTTGAGAGCATACAGTAGGTCCCAGTTTAGATTGCTGATAGATTGCGATTAAACAGCACACCTAGGTTCCTAATTGATGAAGAAGAACTAACAGAGCAGCCATCAAGTGTTAGACAATGTTCTAGATTATTACATGTGGGGTTTTTAGGTCCGATAATTAACACCTCTGTTTTGTAAGAATTTAACAGTAAGAAGTTACTTGTCATCCAATTTTTTATATCAGCTATGCATTCCGTTAGTTTCTCAATTTGGTGCGTTTCACCTGGCTGAGAAGAA
>JAUMHQ010000065.1:12214962-12239368 GCA_032361165.1 Enteromius paludinosus | reverse complement strand
GACAGCATCAATATGGCGGATGTAGTACGTCCGAGTTCCATTCATACTACCCCCATTCATACTATATAGAGCGTACTTTTTTAACGGTTGGGTAGTACGTTCGGTCTTAAATGTAGTACCTACTTAAGCAGTATGCGATTTCGGACGTAGCGCTAGACTTTGGCTGATTGTGGGGTGCACAGGTGTCTTTATGACAGCTAACGACCTCAGACAGGTGCTACTAATTTAGAATCATGAGCAGAGTGCAGCTGGACTATTTAAAAGCAAAATAACAAGGCTTTTTAGTGTCAGAAATCTGGCTGATAAGCAAGTGATCAAATACTTATTTGACACAGTACTTCCCAAATAAATTGTTAAAAAATCATGCAACGTGATTTCCGGATTTCTCTTTTTAGATTCTGTCTCTCACAGTGGAAATGCACCTATGCTGAAAATTGTAGACTCCTCCAAGATTTCTAAGTAAGAGAACTTGCAAAACCACAGGGTGATCAAATACTTATTGACCTCACTGTGTGTGCGTGTTAAAGGTCAGATATAACTGATATAAAGGTCAGTAACAAGGTTACTATTAATGTTTAAGCGGCTATTATTTCGAAATATTGAAATTGCTTTCTGTAATTGGTTAAATGCCACACATTGCTGTTGATAAAACTTGTATTTACCCAGGAAAATTTTTGTTCCTGAAATGCACACCAGACCCAGTGGCTGAGTAAGATAAATCAACAATAACACAGCAGAAGGGAGAGCAACAAAATAAAAGGGACAGAGACAGTCAAGTAAAGCAGTCTATTATACAAACTTTAGTAAAAGTAAAAGTGTCGGTGTGTGTACGTGTGTGGAATTAGGCCACCTAGTCAAGCAAAGCCGAGCGGAACAGTGAGTGAATATAAATGATGGAGACAGAGGCATGGCCAAGGCCGTGGGCGCGATGAGCCCTATAAATCATCATTAGACGGAGAGCCCAGAGACATGGGGAGACGACCCACCAAACTCATGCAAAATATGGCTGTCACATATGAGCTACTATGACACCGGTCATTTGTCATGCATCAAAAAATACATGTGCTAGTAAACAACTCATGCCACCTGCTGTTTTCAGCAGCTAGCATGTGGAGATAAAGGAAGACAACTCACAGGAGAGTGATTTCTCAACCCACACAGTTTGATCTCCATTTTAGGATGTCATACATAAAATACTCCGGGCTAAACAAAGTTACTCTCTTTATTGGATAAACGCGCAGCAGGGAGAAGGTATCATGGGAATGGTTTCAGGGAGTGTTTAACCGAATTTGAACGTATAATATCCACATGAGCACCACGGCCATTACGCCATGGGTTCACAAAGGATCAGAAGAATTTTCCCTAAAATCTCATTTGCACTTGTGACTATACATTAAAAAATAAGGTTTCACTTAATTGGCATCATTAGTTTGTTCTCTTCCTTGCATGATGCTTTAGTATTGTTTCAGAAGGCTTGTAATAATATGGGCCACTTTTGTTTCTTTTTGGGCAGTTTTTGAAGGACGACAGCCCTTTTGCTTTCATGGATGAGAATGCGTAAAATTAAACAAGAAAATAATTTGAATAGTAATTTGAGTGGATTTTGTTATTTACTTCAGGTCCTCAGGTGATATAAAAAAGGCAACTTATTAAAAAATAGTCCAAAAATAGTCTTAAATTGTCCAAACCTAAATAATGATTTTAAAGTTGTTATTTTTGCTTTCTTTGTTGCACAAAAAGCATTCTTGTTGCTTTTTAAAATTACCATTGAACCACCGATGTTAAAGGGACTAGTTTAACAATGTGCCACTACCTTTCTGGGCCTTGAACTTGTCAAGTCACTCTTAATTATTTAGCTTTTAACTATACAGATTGTAGCAAAGCACTGAACATTATCAAATAGGAGAACAGAGTGATGGTAATGTATAATGAGGAAAATTAACTATTTATTTATCAAATGCAGAGACGGTCTTTGTTGTCAAGACGTCGATAATCACTAGAGATCAGGTGTCCCCAACTAAGATAGCCAGAGGCGACAGCAGCAAGGAACCAAAACCCCATCCATGAGAGAATGGGGAAAAAAAACCTTGGTAGAACCAGAACCAGTTCTCCTCTGGCTGGATGCCCATCACCTAATTTCCAGTTCAATTTCAAGCACATGTCAAGTTGGCTTCAGCAATGCAACTGAATTAAAGTAAATGAAAGTACACAGACACAACCAATGTTTCTCTACAATGACCAATGCAGTCTATCAGCACAAATTATTTCGAAATTGCTAACGATCAGAGCTGATGATAATCTACTAGCGATACAGGCACAAAATCGATTAAGGCATAATTTTTTTTGCGGCAGTAAACTGACAACAGCGAACATTAGTAAATCACCTTTTAATTTTGGATTTTACATTGAGCTGCAGTATATAGTTTCGCCCTCTGGAGGGCTCTGACTCCGAGTGAAATGAAATGGAACTCTTTGATGGCAGCCTGATGTTAATTGAGGCGTAAACCTAACTGTAATTGATAGATGTGAGAGGCATCGAGGGTAATAAAAATGTAAATAACTAAAAATATATTTTGTGTGAGGAAAAAACACATTTGCTTGCTTGCGACTGAATATGTGCGTTTATGCATAAGAATGAGAGACTTCAGGTTATCCTTACATGCCTGAATAAAAAAAAAATGCAAATAAAGATAATCAGAGTATGAAAACAGGCTCTTTGCGATGTAAATGCATGGTGAACCATGATGTCACATTTGCCTCTGTTCCTGCTGCACTCTCTCTAAACACTTGCTCACTTAACATTTCTAATGCATGGAAAGAAGCTTTGGCGGTTACATAAATGTAATTATTTTGATTGTTTGTCTCGGGTATGTAGCAGCATTGGGGGATTCTTTGGCCAGGACCACCCGCCGCTGCTCTCTGCATCATGTTACATTGCTTGAGGGGACACAGTTACGGCTAATGAGGCGCTTGCTAATGAGCATGTGACGCTAAGAATGTTCTTTTTCGTTATCTTTCAGTCTCAACAATGAGAGAAAAGAATTTAGTTCTGTGTAGTTAAAGTTGAGGTAATTTACTAGTGTTTTGAAAACAGTAGGATAAAAACAGTAGAGGTTGTTATAACTTGACATTAACTTAACTGGAGTAGACGGCAGCATAATTG
This sequence comes from Enteromius paludinosus, assembly GCA_032361165.1. Classification (NCBI taxonomy): domain Eukaryota; kingdom Metazoa; phylum Chordata; class Actinopteri; order Cypriniformes; family Cyprinidae; genus Enteromius; species Enteromius paludinosus. The sequence goes on along the minus strand of JAUMHQ010000065.1, from coordinate 12,236,205 downwards.
CCTTTTAAGATTAACATTTAATTTGTGTGTGTGTGTGGTAATTATTAATTTTCTACACTGTTTTAGTCTAATTAATTCAGTTTTAAATTGTTCACTTCTGTCAAAAACATTAGACTGTATAGTTTTGTAGTATTCTTTTTTTCTTATTTCAAATGCTAATGTCATATGGACTGTTTTAACAATGCCTGTACTGCCTTTGGGCCTTGAACTTGTTGCATTGCTGTCCATGGAAGGTCAGAAATGTATCGGATTTCATAAAAAAATATCTTAATTTGTGTTCCGAAGTTTAACTAATGTCTCACGGATTCGGAATGACATGAGGGTGAGTAGTTAATGACATCATTTTTATTTTTGGGGAAACTTTCTCTTTAAGTGTGGACTTTAAGGGGCAGATTTACTAAACAAGGCAAATTATTGTTAGAGAGCAAAGATACATACAATGCACAAAGAACACAGACACCACCAATGTTTTAAGAATATTCTTTTAATTTAGAATTATTTTAGAATTTGAATTAAGTTTTGTATGTGTCCTCAACATCACATTCTAACAAAAGTCTTATTAAAATGATAATTCCCCCCCCAAAATCAAAATTCTGTTACCATTAACTTACTCAAGTTTTCCTATTAAAGAAGATATTTTGAAAAATATTTGAAGAGCTAATTTGCAAGTTTAAAAAATTCTCAAAAATCATGTTTTTTTGTTTGTTTGTTTGTTTTTCATGCATTTCATTTAATTACAGTCAAACTACAGTTGGGTTATTTTGATTAGGTTAATAATTAAAAAAAAATAGAGCTCACTAACTAACCAAATAACACAATAAAATATGATAACATAACACAAAACATGACTTTTTGCAAAATAACCTTTCTTTTTTTAAGTCAATAGTAGTCTGTCCCCATTGCATTCCATAGTATGAGGGGAAAAAACTGATGGAATAGCTGATTAAAAAAAAATATCACATTAATCCACACAACTTCGGTCCATCAGTTAATGTCTTGTAATGTGAAAAGCTGTACATTTGTAAGCGAGAAATCCATCATCCCAGCGTTTAAAAACCATAAGCCATGATGTTTTTTTAGCAGCTGTTTATACCCTCATTATCACAGACACCCATTAGTTTCAGCAGATCTACAGTATTGGTGAGCAAGTGATGTAATGCTGAATTTTCATTTTTGGATGAACAATTATTTAGATTTCTTTGTAGAAATAATTAACTTATTAATAAGTGTCTGTACTAAACCAGAATCCCTTTCTTGAAACGCTTGAAATTACAGCACAAGTGTATACAGAGGACACTAACTCCTCACAGAGTTACTTCTCTACAGTATGCCAGTTGACTGAAGTAACTCTGGATGTGTTGTTGCCCGAGGTGTTAATGTTCCCGTGAATCACCGCTATTCTGTTTGCATTTCAAATAGATTGTGTTTGCATGTAACCTTCAACTGAAATTCATATCTTGGCAAACATATGTATGTTTCCCACTTCATTTTTAATATGCCTGTATTTGTGATTTGTGTTGTTGAAAAATGTGAATCCCCTCAGCTCCTTGAACCACTTCCCAGAATATTTCAGGGAGTGTTGTACTGATCTCTCTCACACACATTTCCAGACACATTTGGCCTTTCCCTCTCACCTCCTGTCTACAATCGTTTTTCCAGTTCTTTCTTGCCGCCAGTGTGTTACAGTCATAATTACATGCATTTGATTATAAAACCGAAGATCCGTTGTAGAATTCTGAGTGGAAACACTTTCATGCCATAGCCTTGCATTGGCACATTTATTACAGTAAGATATTCAACACTTTAAAGTGTTTTTCAAATTCATCTGAGGTGACAAGAACTGTAGCTTATGCGTGGAAATGCGCTACTAGTGGCTTTCTCATTCACCTGACAACTGCAAAATAGTTTTGTGTTAGCTGAACTGTACATACTTTTGTCCAATTTAAGCGTAAATCAAAAATATTTAGCATTTAAAAGTAAAAATCATCTTATCATTTACTTACAGTGTACCTTTGAGGTCAAATTTGATTACTTTACATTACTCCAAATGAGATTTGAGAAGTAATAAATATCAAATAATGATGAAAAGATCTATCATAAGTCATACAGATTGTAATTTTTTCCTGTGATGGACAAAGCTGAAATTTTTAGAAGACATTACTATACACATTTGTTTTATCTCTCAGCATTCTTGAAAGGTAGAAAATTCTATATACAGTGTGGATAGTCGCAACCTGGTCTTATAAAAATATGTACCTCTGTGTACTTTTTGTACAGCACCGTTTTTATGTACCTTACTGTACATTTCGCTGCAGTTTCAGAGAGTGATGAGTGGTGCTGAAACACAGGTTTAATACGTGAACCCTGGCGTGTTTTTATTATGTTTATATAGGTATGTATTGCGGTGGTTCATAATTGAATATCTAATTACCGTCACTAAAAGTTAATGCTCTATCGTATTGGAAATATGCCCTACACCAAATCCAACCCTAAAGCTACCCGATACTGTTAACAAATGCAAAACGCATATCCAAACACATACTGTATGTTGACGCAACCGTGCCATTTCAACTACCTTTTACACAAATATGTACTGTTTTGTCAAACAGTAGTTACATGGGATTCAAACCAGAGCTTCTCATCTCTCAAGTACATCTCGGTCATCCGTGAGCTACAAAAAAACCTACTCTCTATGAAAACCCATAGATATGAAGCTGGATATGTGTGATGCTAACATTCAAAAGCATTAGTATTGGTATTGTTTTGAAGTCATAACATGATATTTTTAATGTAATTGTGTGAAAATTATGAAACTCTGTAAATTTGTGTGGAAAGTTAGGTGTCAGAGTTTTACTGCCTTTAGTGTTCATTTCTTTTAGAAACTGCAGTGCGCCCAGGTGCACATTCTAAACCACATAAATCTTAATATTTATTAATTTTTTTTAAATAATTTATTTAACGAGGGCTGGAAATGAAAAATGCCTTATACTCAGGTGTGCATAATTATTAAGCAGGTTTTCTTTTACAGATGAAACGCACCAAACAAAGATCAATTCACACTGAAAAGTGAAAAATACTAACAACTAATGTCTTTACTGTAGATGTTAGTCAAATTATTGCATAATTTCCTAACAAATGTATTAATTTCTTATTTAAAAAAAAAAAACCTGAAGTTTTAAACGGTGGTGTATGGGAAAACAGCAGCATGAACATTCTTCAAAATAGCTTTCCCAAATGTGCATGAAAAAAAGAGTTCCTCTCTGCATGTATATGTTAATGCTTTTCCTCGTAGAGCTTTCAACAAGATTTATTTTGTTTAGACCCTGAAAGGATGCTTTCCACCCTGCATGCTTTTTGGGTCACACAATGCAACAGCTCTGCTCAGTAGTGACAGGGTGCAAAGGTATTCCTGCATTTCATTTTCACCGCTGATAACGCTGATGAACCAAAGTGATTGTGACTATCAGAGTGACTTTTTCTCTTCGGGCAAAAGAAACGCATTTGAAATAAGAAGCTCATTTTAGTTGCATTACGTAAATGAAGGTTCCTTTCTTCTCACGAGAAGAACCTTTGTTCTTTTATCTCCCCAAATGATAAAGATTTTTGATTAAGGCCACTCTGAACAAGATGTCTGCAAGATGTCCTTAGTTGTATTTCTTAAACATCTAAATATTTATGTATGCATTATTAATTCAGCGTAATACACTTCATAAGAATCCTACAATCTTAGCAGGGCAACAGTATTTGCTGGAAATAGATGCCTTGGAATCTTGTGTTCTTTTAAAAGAGAAAAAAGGAGCACACTATCTTGTTTGCAGCACATTCTGTCCATCATCTACTAAACTAGCCTGCAGTCTTGGACTATATGGAAACATTTAGTAGAGCATGCAAGTGTTTTTGTGCCATCTAAAGGAATCAGATAGATATGCTGAGTTTCAAGGCAGGATAAGAGTTTTATCGTAGTCATTTGTGGCGGGATTGTCTGCACATCCTGTCTGTTATCAGGTGTGGACAGATCTGACCAACTCCAAGCTCAATTTTACCTCCAGTAGAGAGATACTAATCTACATAGAGACAGCCTGTGAGAGAACGTGGAAAGATCTGATGAATATGAAAACGTACTAAGGCTGTGCTCGGAATAGCACACTACCATTCCATACTTCCTTCTTGACTCATTATTTACAGAGTCAAATAGTTGTATATAATAATAAATTGTTCTGCAATTGTTACTTTTTATGATATTTTTATAGTGTGATTTGCAGCTTTATTACAGTTATGCATTTATTTCATGTAAAAGATGTTTAAATCTGCATATCATAAATTGAATACTTTTTTCACTGTGACTGTTTCTCATAATTGCAAATGAATGTTTCAAAGTGTATCTATTTTTTTAATTTATCTCAGAATGACACTTTATATATTTTTAACCAACAATGTATTTCTCACAATCGCAGCTTGACTTCTTGTAGCTGTGATGTTATTTCTCATAATTGTTAGCATTTATCCAGCACGAAATTCATGCAATTTTTGCTAAATCGTACGTGTGTTATGACGAGTTGCTAATTGTATGAATATTTATGAATGACCTACACCTAGCCCCGCCCCTAAACCTATACCTGTCACTGGGGTTCAGACAAACCATACAAAAATCAAGTGAGGTCGTATGAATTCATACAAATTAGACAACTCGTAAAATACATACGAACGGTTCGTAAAACTGTGTTGGTTTATCTCATAACCTTTATTTGAAGATAATATCTCACAATTGCTACTTTATTTCTCCTAGTCACAAATTTTTCCTCGTAATTTCTTCAATCAGTATCTTAGAAATGCCACTGCAACAAGCTTTTAGAATTATTTAAATGAGTCTTGATTTTTTTTTTTTCATAGGTAATCCGACCGAAATGTATCATCATTTTTTAATTTATAGTTTACATAACGCGCAAGATTGAAAACTAAGTATACCGTTTTACTAGCCGGTATGCATTGTGCTTTGCATTCTGTTCTGAACACAGCCTTTAGAAAAAACACAAGATTTATGCTTTCCACTGTGGCTGGTATAACATTAAAACGGTATGTCATTTAATATTTCATCGTGTGCGAGTTAAAAGGCTTTGTGGCTGCCTGTGTGTCCGTACGTTTGTGTTTATGTAGCCTATGTGTGTGTTTGTTTAAAGCTTGACATCGCTATCCATGGAGAATGCAGTTTTGCCATGTCTCTGTTGGTGATGAGTGCTTTCCACGGGAGTGGCCGAAATTAGCTGTAACACCCTTACTCGCTGATGTCAAATCTGCCCTCACACACACACACAGCACAGGCTGAGACATCTGCCAGCACACTAAAAATGAACAAGTCATTTCAGCGTGTCGAGCAAATTTCACACACATCCAATGCCTCTCTCTGATCTTCTTAAATCACTGCTTGCCTACCGCTTTCTTAATAAACCCCTTCTTTCATATCCGCAGTGTTTCCTGCTCTCTGTGACCCTTTCTGGAAGCTGCTTCTTCGCTCTGAAGTGCAGAGCATCATTGAAAAGGAACGTGTCTAATTAAACATGACCTTATTTACATACCATAACAGAAAAAAAGGAAGGATTTTCACTCTTGGAAGAGGTGGAGAAAATTACTCTTGGTTTAAAAAAGAAGGACAATTGGATTCACATAAACTGTCAAAAGCATTCAGTGTATATAATGCTACCATATATATTGTAGCTTTTTTTGAAGATGGTACCATCTACTACCTTGTATATATTTGGTTTTAAAGAAATATTTAATGTCAATTTTTTTGGAACGACATTAAGGGTGAGTAATGGGGGTGAACTAACCCTTTAATATGCATTGTGGAAATCCAGTATGAACAAGTATTTTTATTATTATTATTATTATTAATAATAATAATTATTTATTTAAAGCTGAATGATATCTAAAAGCTGAATAAATAAGCTTTCCATTGATGTATGGTTTGTTATGATATGACATATTTGGCTGAGATGCAGCTATTTGAAAATCTGGCAGGTGCAAAAAATATCAAAATATTGAGAAAATTGCCTTTAAAGTTGTCCAATTACTAATAAAAAAATTTGATTTTTAGATATTTAGAGTAGAAAATTTACAAAATATCTTCATGAAACATGATCTTTACTTAATATACTAAAGATTTTTTGGCAAAAAATAAAAATCAATAATTTTGACCAAAATTATGTATTGTTGGCTATTGCTACAAATCTGTGCCACTTAGGACTGGTTTTATGCTCCAGGGTCACAATTCATACGATGAGACAATTCTAAATGCATTTTGTTAACCTTAGATTAATTGTCCATGTTTATTTTAACACTAAATAAGTGTGTATCTCTTGCATGGCATTTGCTATTGCAAAGGCATGTTTTGAAGGTCAAATATAACTTTAAAAAAATAATAAAACTTTATTTCATGTCATCTGGAGATTACAAGCTCTTGGGGAGCTTACATTTAGTTTTAAATAGTTTTGTTCAGGCTCTTTTCTCATCTGCAGACAGATAGAGGGAGACAGAAAGACGCTGGTTATCACTGGAGTCATAGGCCCTGATCAGAGGCAGGGTGCTGGGTCTTATCTTAATAAGGCTGTGCTTATCATGAGCTCGAGGTCACTGCTATCTGTCTAACCTCTGACTGTACCCTCTTTCTTTCAATTAACCTACTCACAAAAGTCTGTCTACTCTTTAACACTTACATGCATACATACAGTTTCCATAAAGAGTTCCCATTCTGCTGTTTTGATTGAAAAAAGAAAAGGTTGAGACTTTTACACGTGTTTTGTTGAAGAACTCTATTGATCTCTAAACTCAAAGGCACCTGGCTTATTGGCAGCACAGGACTCCAATTTGTGCGAGATCCTGAGTTCATATCCCGGACGAGCCCCCAGAGCTGTTAATTTTCAGGCAGACTGCCTGTAGCCTTTAAGCTATCGATCATCAATTGGAAACCTGTGCACCGACCCCTGTGGTGTGCAGCAAGAGCAGCACAGGGCCGGTGTTTTAGCATTAACATTAAAACTGCTTAACCCTCTGGGGTCTAAGGTGGTTTTGGGGTCCATGGGATGTTTTGACATGCTCTGATATTTGTGGTTATTTCAGCTACTTATAACATACTATTGACCAACATATAATTGTTTTTTGTATTCAGCAGAATCTGTGCTACAATAATATGTGACCAAGATGTACATGTTTGCATTTTTTAGAAAAAAGAATGTATTATGCGTGGTTAGTAAGTTTTGGGAAAATAAAACTAGCTAATAACATATTGAATAATCCTAAATAAGAATTATAGTAACCAGTCTATCAGGCTAGAATATTTACTTCAGAATGATGTGAAAATCATTTCAATTATTTATTCACAGAAAACAATATAGTGTTTTCAATTTTAAAAGAAATGTTTTGTGTCCAAAGTCTGTATGCGAGGGAGTGAGAATGGTCATTAATATTCAGTGATTCTCACCTGAGGAGACAAAGACCCCTCCCCTAATGAATTTGTAATATGGACTAAACATTCTTAGACTGGTAGCATTCATCATGCACTAATATCATATCGCTTTATGGTCTTTTATTTCGAGCATAGAAACAGCATTGTGTCCAAAGAAATGTAGATGTCATATTCAAAATGTTTTAGTTCACCTCAAAATGAAAAATCTGTCATTAATTACTCACTCATTCTCATGTCATTCTAAACCCGCAAGACCTTCGTTCATCTTCGGAACACACACTGCAAAAAATGCTCTCTAAGACAAGATTTTTTGTCTTGTTTCCAGCCAAAATATAAAAAAATTCTGAAACCAAGAAGAATTTTCTAGACAAGAAAAAATTACTGTCCTGTTTTTAGAAGAAACAAGCTAAAATTCAGTAACTTTTTTCTTAGAACAAGCAAAATAATCTGCCAAATATTCTTATTTCAAACAGAAAACAAGATTATTTTGCTTGTTTCAAGTAAAAACTCACTTAATTTTAGTTTTTCTTTTTTCTAAAAAAAAGAAAAGACAGTAATTGTTTCTTGTCTAGAAAATCCTTCTAGATTTGAGAATTTTTAGATATTTTGGCTGGAAATAAGACAAAAAAATCTTGTCTTAGAAAGCATTTTTTGCCGTGCAGATAACGATTTTTCCTCGGTACAACTGAAATTATACCAGATCCAGAAAAGTAAAACAGGATGTTACATCCTTGTTTCACCGATATTTACTGTAGCACATTAGCTCAAATACAAATAAATCAAATCAGAATCATTTAAGATTCTATATAGAATTTGCACAGAATCACTGTTTTTTACAGCGGATCACTGAGTCGGTCTGCGATTCAGTGAACGAGCCGTATAAAATCAACTCTGCGCTGGATATTAAAATCCAGATTATAGTGTAAACACTATTAATAAGCACAGTAGCAAGATCGGCAGTTTAAGACATTAACTTGTAAGCACAAAACACAAGATACTTGTACTCTTTTCAATTATAAATAAGCTTTATTGGATAAACCTAAGACACAGGAACTAAACTAACACAAACACACGCATTCACACATTCGTACGAGTTGCAGAAAGACAGAAAGTAAGGAAAGAGTGAGTTAAGAGAATGAAAATTTGAAATCCCAATTCTACAGCAATAGGTGGTATTTCATAGACTTGAACAACCATCAATCAAAAGATTAACTCTTGCATTGAGTTCGTCAATCAGGTTAACATTTATATCAGTTTCACCAGTTCAGCCTGAATCTAGAGGTTTGTACTTTGTGCTACGGAGTTTCCCGAGGTTGCTGATTGGCTGGAAGTCAGTTGTCGTGGAAGTCTTGGGAGGCTGATGATTGGGCGGTGGATGAAGGGAGTTGCGGTCCGTTTGAGGTTGATGCAGTGCTGTCTTGGAGACAGAAAAGACTAGACTGGTCTTCTTCTTATTGTGGCTAGGCAGCAGCAAGCGTGCATGCTGGAGCACGTGGAATGTCTCTTTAAAGAACGCAGAAGGTGGCAGAGAGCATGGCTAAAAGCGTAGACTAAGAGCTGAGGTTGAGAGTGTAAGCTAAGCAAACTGAGGCTAAGAGCATGATTTGAATAGAGTCTTGAGCTTTTAAACACATCTTTGGACATATCCCAAAATCATGTTTTAAGCTCAGGGTTTGGTGATATTTCTCCTCCCAAACCATAAACCAAACATTATCTGATCAATCACATGGTCCGAATTTTCCCGAATTTTAATTTTAGACATGATTTCTATAGCATAAATATGATGCATTTGACTAAGAATTGGTGGAAAGAAACATTTCAAGCAAGAAGATTGAAGCAAAACTCTAGCATACTAAACACAGATATTAAACTACAAACCATTTAATAGTTATTCAAATACATATACAATGAGTGATTAACACATAATTAAATGTGTGGGATACAAATAATATGCAGTTATGCATATCAGTGATTTAAGTCTGGTTTAGTGTATTTTTGGGCCTGAATAGACATGAAAAGGCAGTTTTGGGCCAGCTTTTGTGAAGGAAAGGGTTAATGGTCTCAGAAATTTCAGGCTGTTCCTAAATTGGGGGGATGGAGATCCATCCAACAAATTATTTAATTATTTTACCAATGTGATGATAATGATGTCCTGTGTCTTTGACCATTATCTTGGTTATTTGCACAATATTGACATCTCTTTCCAGAGTTGGGATTCACAATATGTGTTCTTTTGTGTTAATCTTGCAAGCTGTCTTGTGACAATGTCTGTTAGAGCTGCTTACAAGAGGTATGCAACCATGGGTCATGTGCCGATTTATGACTTCCTGTTGTCTTGAGGCCTCTTTGTGGAATTCGGCTCCTCATGTTTCAATGTTCCGATAGAATCTTAAGTGTCTGATTCACTCTGATTTGCTACATTACTTTTCTGTATCTGGAATCATTTCAGCTGTGTTGCTGTCTATGGAGGGTCAGATGGCTTTCTGATATCATCAAACGTATCTTAATTTGTTTTCCAAAGATGAACGAAGGTCTGACGGGTTTGGAACGACATTAAGGGTGAGTAATGGGGGTGAACTAACCCTTTAATATGCATTGTGCAAATCCAGGATGAACAGGGAAAAAAAAACTAAAAACAACAACATTTATGTGAAATAGAAATCTTTGCAACATTATAAATGTCTTTGCCTCAAATCATGACTTTTATAGGTATATACAGTAATATGAAGGACAGATGAAACATAAGTATAGAGAGAAAGCGCTCTCTCACTCTTTTTTTCTCTCACTTTCTGAATTCATCCCTCTAGACTAGCTTGGCCTGAGGGTCTTAGCCACTCATGTTTGTACTTACTGCAGTGCCACTTCCTTTAAAACTCAAGCCAAGCTGACAGTCAAAACTGCCAAGGCCAGGATCAGGTCACAATTGTAGCCATCCATAGTGTGTGTGTATGTGTGTGTGTGTGTTTGTTTATGCGTTTGAGGTGCCAATACTGATGAAGTGTTAGATTGGAAGCTTCCTTTTCCACATTTCCACCAAGCACTCTCTTGTGTGTCATCAAGTGTTTCACAGGTGTAGTAGCACTCATCTGAGGTCTCAACAGGACATTTTAATTTAAATGATGAGCATAATGCATTATGCAATGTACTAAGTCTGCTTTTATCATGATAATACTTATGTATTATAGAATTTGCTTTAGAATTCTCCTCTCCGTATTTAAATTATGAATATCCTATTTAATAAATAATTGTATTTTATTTATTAACTTAATATTTTCATTCATTCATTTGTTACATTTTTAGATTTTGTTTGTATAAATTAGTATAATTTAATTTAAATGCTAAAAATGTGTCTGTGTATATATATATATATATAATTATGATTTATACATATACACAAGATTACTTTGTAGCGCCATGCATTATGATATGATAGCTTTTTATAATATATGGTGTATTGCTTTATACCACACTGTATAGAGTTATTGTTATATTATCAAAATAATGGATTTTTTTTATAGCATTGTGTGCTGAACGTTTGGTGTCATTTGACAATTCTAATATATACTTAAGATGATTTATAGCATATCTTTCAATCTGCTATAATGCATAGTGAGTCGGGGTCCAACTTTTTTTTTTTCAAGGAGACCAAAAAGAAGGTCACTTTAAGAAAATGTACCCTGTTATGTATGCAATGCATATCTATAATATTAATGAGAGCAGAGTGGTAATGTAGAGGTATAATAACCCCCTGACATCTGCTGAGCAGCTTTCTAAAAGATTCCTATGAGGGGTCTGAGCTCTCTGTTCCTGAACTCTTTTTAATTGGATTCTCCTTTGAATGGCTGCCATCACCTTTCTTTTGTTACACATTTATCACAAGTGACTGATTGTCACCATGGCGACAAGTTCATTCATTTTATTACAGGTACCAGTGACGAATTTCAAACAAGAATCTGTTGGTGAAAACAATGGGTTACGGTATTATACACGATTGTATACTTTTGAAGTGTATTGTCTACTATTCATGAAGTAATTAAAATTTCTTCATGAGTGTATTGGTAATTTTTGTTCATTTGATGATTTAAACTTGGCTGGCGTCCAGTCGTGTTGAAAGTAATAGCCACAGATTTATCTGCTCAAAGTGGTTTCAGGGTAATGATCCATTCAATTGATAGAGAAGACCATTTCATATTCAATTAATTTTATAGGATATTTCTGAGCTTTTTTCCCCCCTCAAAATAATCAATTGAAATAGAAAAACACAGAATGACATGTTCAACCTATCACTCAAAACATGCACACACACGCACCCATAAAGCTAATATAATAGGCATACTAAATAGACTTATGGCAAATTAGCGTGAGTGCGTTTGCGTGTGTGTGGGGGATGATGATGGCAGAGAGCTTTATGAATTATCCTAACACTGACATGTTTATTGTGGCTATTTTCCTCAAAAGGCCTGATTCAGCACTAACTCTGCAGGCATTGTTTCTCATTTGCACAGTGAATTCAAGCACGGATTAGGAAATTGAGTGTCAGAAACTGTAGCCAGTAATTATATTTTACAGTCTGCAGTGCTGAAATGTTATTCCAAACCCATTTTTCATTTTGATCCCTTGTCTGAATATTAGTATATTCTAAATAGTTCTATGCACGGTAAAAAAATAATATTCTGTATATACTGAATTGAATTAACAGATAAAGTGACAGAACTGTGCAGAAATATATTACTGTTTGTTTGAGCTTTAACACTGACTTCTTTAATAATTACTAGTATACTATACTACTACTATAGTAGTTAAATATACTTTATGTAGTACAGTAAGTATACAAATATTAGTGTACTAGCATACTCATAAGTGTACAGTACTATTTCAATACTCCGTGGGACTAAGTTGTCACACTTTCTAGTATATAAAATATCATTTTAAGTACACTTTAAGCATAACAGTTTACATCAAAATTTGTAACTTGTACTGCAACTATACTAAAAGTGAACTTAAAGGTATACTGATTACAGTATACCTTTAAAAGGGAAAACGCTGGGAAAACAAGAGCTTGCGCTTGCACGCCACTACCTGACACTTGCTGAGGTTTGTCTAAGAAGTCGCTAGAGTTGACGCTTTTTTCGAAAAATGCTTCCACGGGGGCCTTAAAAGTCGCTAAATCTAGCGACAAAGTCGATAAGTTGGCAACACTGCTTCTTCCATTATCGAAGTGAATGTGTATTGCGCGGTTACGTAACGTGCAGCATCACGTAATGTCGATTTTGCGATTAAGACGATATACCAAAATCTCTATCGGTTGACAAATTTCTACCGGTAAATCAAGTCTACCGGTATATCGCCCACCCCTACTCTTTTGTAAGTGCTGTGTTCCAGCCTCTGTTGTGTTCTTTGCATGGCAGCTTTATTACTCCATTGAATTTTGTCTTAACAGTGGATTTGATACAAGTCTCCACATCATCGGTGAACAAACTCCCTATCTTCACTGAAACTCTCTCTGTAGATTCTGTCATTGATGCCTGCTGTGGGACAGGAGGAGCAAGCAACTCTTTGTGGCCATGAAGACATCTCTGTTCAATGTGATGCTCGGCTGAGAAGGCCTCCTGCTGCTCTGAAAGCCTTATGGAGGCTTCAATGAAATTTTTTTAAAGACTTACATTGCGCTCTGAAGTAAGTTTCAAAAACCTGTGTGTCCCAAGTGTAGAGATGGGGAGGATCAGCCTGTTGAGATTTGATGATTCCTCTGCCACAAAGAAGTGTGTACTGTATAAACAAGGTGGTAGGAGTAAACATGTTTACTTACATGTACAATATGGAAAGTTTTTCATTAAAAAATGAACAAGATGCTAGCATATAAAAATGTTTCTTTTACCCATAACATGCAATTTTATGTTTTATGTACCATAGATGGTAATAGAGAGCCCATAAATCCCTTTAAAGAGCCATGTATACATTTTTTGTTCTGCCTTGAGGCCCGCTTATAATAAAAAAAAAGTGTTTATAAGGATATAACAAGGTGTTTTTTGGAGCCAAAATCAATCGAATTTAGTTTCTGAGTTCCTTTTTTATTTTTTTGGGACCCTCCATAGACAGCAACACAACTGAAACATTCCCAGGTCCAGATACAGAGTAAATACATTGGTAAAAAAGTCACTGTGACATCAGTGGCTTGTCCCGCTCAGACAAGGAGAACAACAGAAGTAAGTTTAGTAAGTGAGTTTATTCAGTGCCAAACAGAGAATGAAGTCATCAGCGATCTTTTCATAAAAACAGGTGCAGTGATAATCAACAAACTTCAACAGAAGGACATCGCTGGTAAGAATTAAAGGTAAGTCTTTCAGGTAAGTATAGATATCAGCTTTGGAGCAGAGAGGCGAGGAATCATACAGGTAAGTAGCAGGTAATGATACTCAGTCTTTAGAATGTCTTTGTCAACAGGGGTCTTTTCCCAGCCACAGAATCCAGCACAGTCCGAATCAGACGATGAACATTCCAGCGAACAAACAAGTAGGCAGACAGGTAAGCAAGTGAGTGTCTAACCTTGAGCTCAGCTGTTGACTAACAGACTGAGCGTTCTTTTATAGGGCGTGCTTAGTTGCAGACAGGTGTTAATACTCAGGTGACTGCGATCGGTTCACAGGTGTGGGTGATTGCATGCTCTCTGTGGGTGCTGGTCTGGGATCAGGTGAATGTGACAACGTGACATGGCTCAGCTTCCGTTTTGCAGCAAAATGAGAATAGTTTTGCATGAAGAAAAAATAACATAATTTACTTAACCATTCTTTTTCCATGAGTTACCTCACACAGATGCAGAACATACTAGTTTGCTGTTGGCGTAATACAGTCGAATTTCATCGCCGCTAGGTCTTTGATGTCAGTATGTTGTGTCACAGGCTTTAGTCTTCTACCCTTGCTCACTGAGGCGGGTCTTAAGTGTCACAGCTTTCAATGACACACCATGTTGAATCATAACGACTTTCGGATCAACAGACATTCCAACTGACAGCATGACAGATAAAAGAATGTGTTTTTGTTTGAGAAAGACTACATGGATGTGGATATTTACCAACAGCCCAAGTCTCTGCCAATTACAGCTGTAGAAAGCGGTATGAAAGAGACATGTATCGAGACATGGATACAGTGTGTGTGTAGGCGTGCAATTGTCTCTAGGGACACACTTTGACAGGACGCCTCCAGACACATGCCACGCCTAGAGTTGATGGACGTTCGGCGCATTAGCAAAGGAAAAAAAATGATAAAACATGCGAGGAAAATATCCTTCGAAAATGAGCAAAGTGCGTCTATCTGCTCGGAGCCATCAGCAGCTGTCCTGAGGGCTGTTCCGCTAAACGCATTCATGCCCTCCACTGCAGGCTGTTCTGTTAAATGCTCGCACCTCCCTCCACCAGCGATGATGAGTCACAGTACCGGTCTGTCTGAAACGTTCAGAATGAATCTGGCTCAGGCGATGAAGCTGCGTAAAGAGGATTAGCTTTTCTCAAGGGTCCAGCCCTGCTTCCCAGAGATTGAGGCCTTTACATATTCCAGCATGATTTCATGTTGATTTTGTGGATCTTTTTGCAAAAAAGAAGTTGATGGCCTAAGGTTTTGGCCTTGCTTGTCAGAAAAAAATTATTTTGTGTGTGTGGCTGTCAACATAATTTCTGCCTCAGTGTGTGTCACGTGTGTGCATTTGTGCTTGAGCTAATGGCTGAAGATCCAACAAATCGAGAGCAGTGTTAAATATTTTGGCATCAGAAGATCAAAAAATTTCTTACACGCTCTCAGAAAAAGTTAACAAGGTAGTTGTTAAGTTGTTGAGTAGGATTAGTGATGTAGAATAAGGTCATGTAGAAAATGGCATTAATATGTGCTTAATTAGCATTAATAAATGGCTAATAATCTAGTAATATGCATGCTAATAAGCAAATAAAAGGTGTAACCGTAAAATAAAGTGTTACTGATTTTTCTATATGAATATTTTAAAAAAATTATTTTTTCTGTGATGGCAAAGCTGGATTTGCAGCTTCATTACTCTAGTTATCAGTGTCCCATGATCCTTTGGAATTCATTTTAATATGCTGATTTGCTGCTAAAGATTATTATCAGTGTATCAATTTGGTGCTTAATATTTACGAAAAACATCAATTGTTTAAGGAGTCTGATGAATTTAGTTTGAAATAGAAATCTTATTTAATGTTATACATTTATTTACTTTCTTTACTTTTGATCAACTTAATGCCTTCTTACAAAAAAAAAAAAAAAAAAAGTTTGTATGATAATGTGATTGAAATTATAGCACACTGCAGTTCCTTCACTTTTTGTCATATGTGTGTATACTGTAATTAAAGCTGTGTGTTTTTTATCATTTAAAAACTATAATTTAGTTTTAATTTGGCAGTTTATTTTGGGTTTCCAAGCCAGAACTTCAAGAACATGTCAGAGCGCTGTCATATGCGTCTACCACCCCTGCTGTGCCTGCGTCACGAAGCGCTCTTTAAGTTTCCAGTGGCGTCGCACAAATGTGTTCTTGCACCTAAATTTGACGAGACTGATCGGTTTTACGTTTGACACCGTCTGACGAGATGGAAGGCTGTCACGCTAACCATCTCTGCCCTCGGGCCTTCACGAGGAGGGAACTTTTTGTTCTTTTTCACACTCTCTCAGTTTGTTCATCTTCTCTGCTCTCTATATGCTAATCTGTATGCTTGTAAAGTCATATATGCATAAAATAACATCTGAAGAAAGGTACCGGTGACTCAGTTAACTTGGTGCGTAACAGATCCCAAAACTCTTGTTGCTTTCCAGAGCAGGCACCTCCTCAGAGTAGACATTTGTTTCTGTGTTCAACCACAGGCTTGTTATGCCGATTTGTACTTGGGAATATATTATGGGTTATGAAAGGTTCATATTTTGGTTTTGGGAGTCTCCAACAACATGTTGACATTCATGTAAATAAAAATAAACACAATATGCATTTATTTTGACCTTATTTGCTCCACTCCCTAATGATTCATTTGTTTCCAAACCCCTCCTTTGAGTGATTTTAATCTACAGTCCTATTGGTCGATTTAATTTAAAGCAGTGTTTGTGATTGGAAACGGCTATTTTTAACGCTCCTAAAAGGCACCTAATGGGAACAAGTGGGCGGGCAATATGCTAATGAATCATGTTGAAGTCAACATGAAACGGCCTATGATTCATTTTAAAAGTGACTCGATTTCTTTCGAGAGACAATAACGTAATATATTTTCATATTTAAATCTTTGTAGGATGTTTTCATTCACTTAGAGCTGTGTTATACACTACATAAAAGGTCATTTTCAAAAATCCATAATATAGGGGCACTTAACATGAAGTTGCATGATGTAATATGTCTAATACAGCTCATTTTAGATGTTTTGCATAGGTGAATAGTCAACATTTAATTGTATATTTCCCTTATTAATACAATATTTACATTAAGTTTTGATTTAAAGGGATAGTTCAGCCAAAAATGCTTCAATTGATTCAATTAAAAAAGTCCAGAAAGTTAGTAGGAGGTAGTTAAAATAGTCCATGTGACAGTCTTGTTTTTCGACAATATTTCACAAAAATAACGACTTTATTCAACAGTTTCTTCTCTTCCGTGCCAGTCTTCCATGTGTGAGAGTACCACAACGCATACGTAAAGTAGTCTTAAATAGAACGAAGATTATTAAAGTGCATTTGCAGTTGCTTGCTGTTTCTTTGTAATCGTTTGTAAAATGTGTGGAAAACTGCTTCCACACCTATTTTTTGTAGTGCACAGATTATTTTACAATATTACACGGTTATGAGAATTCAAAGTAGTCAGTTCTGCCTGTGAATACCTCAGATAAAACTCGTGTCACTAATGCAGTGTAACAGTGCAGCTGGAGGTGTCATACAGCTCCACTAGATGATACTCCGGCCCCATCGATGTGTTGTTCTGTGTTTCCCCTATATCATCCCCAGGACTCTTATTATAAACTTGTGTCTCCACCCAGCCTATCTGTCTCCATTGTTTTTCATTAGTTCCTCCTCCCATCTGTTATCTTGTGTATTTAAAGACCCACCTGTGTTTGTCATGTTGCCGATCATTGTGGTTAATTCCCCTTGTAAAGCCTTCTGTGTTTCCCTGTGTTTTTCCCTGTTCTTGTTTATCGTTCTCGACCCTGCCTGCCTCGGATATTTGCTCTTGTCTCTGCCCCTCTGGATAACGTTTGCCGATCGCCTGACCACAGCAATGTATATTGGATTATTCTCATGCCTCTGCCTCCAGTGTCCCCGTTCGCTGTTCCTCGACCCTGCTTGTCTGTACTGTGAGTTTTCTTAATAAAGAGTCTGCGTATGGATCCGTTTGTTCTCGTCATCCCTCCGCTGCGTGACATGCAGTAAATCCAGTGACTAGTTGCCAGTGACAACCTTGCCACCTAAAAGTTGTGTAAATCCAGTCAATCGAATTGAAACGGATGGTTTTTTAGTTTGCACTTGGCGTTTTTCTGTGCAGTAAGCATCAGGCGGTCTATGAACGGACTGTGGGTGGTTTGTGGGTGTGCCGCCTCGGGCTCAAATTAGACATGCTGTACCATATATCCTGCCAGCTGAATCTGCATCCTGCTCTGAGTTTAGCTGAGGTCTTCAAAGAACAAGCTCTTAAACCTCACTTCAACCCGAACCCGAGTGAGATGCCTACCTGAAACTGCACAGTGATGTCACAAAATGCACCTATTAAGGCATTGCTGAAATCTCACCTTTTCTTCACACTTGGAAATTTCTCACGCTGTATCTAATTGAACACTTTACGCAAGTCTCCCGCTTCTCCTATTTTTTATTTTTTTTTCAGAATTAAAGACTCATATTTTTTAGTTGTTGTTTTCGAAGATAAAGCCTCACACTTGTTTTCTTTAGAAATTATCACAATGATGTCTCACACCGTGTGCTGAGTCTTTCATTATTTTTAGTGTTATAAAGCTGCAAGGAAAAGTTGTTAAAATCTGTATTGTGCAATGGGTTTTTTTTAGCTAACACAAAAACAACAGTCCAACAATCAGTCTTGTACAGCAGAAAAAAAAGGAAGACAGCACTCTGTCTCTGGTAAACAGTTGTCTTTAGAGTCCAAGAACAGTTGTTTGTGCTTCTCATATTGTCTTGTAAATCTTCATAGATCAAAAACAAATCACTTCTCGCTTCCTTTTATCTCTCAACCTTTCTTTTCACTTTCACACCATCATTTAGAAATCCCTGAAACATTTATAGGCTTCTCTTATGTTATTATGAAGGCACTTTCTGATAAGTTTTGTTTGATTGCATAACTTGCCCCTGGGTAAGTCGGTCTACATTTATTAAGGTCCAGAATACTTTTTTTTAAGCAGTACAAAAAGAAAATAAAAAATAATAAAGCTAGCATGAAAATTAAAAAAATCAAGCACTTGAAGTCATATTTTCACCCAAAAGAAGCTTTTTTTTTTAGATGTTGAGTGAATAAAGGATGATTTCAGCTCCCAAATATGAATGTATTCATAAAAATAGATTTCAACATTTTTTGGTTGTTGCAAAAACTCCTCTTTGCTAGCATTTTAATTGGACCTCAGGGGCAAAATTTTAATAAAGTATTCATATCCTACATTTTTCTATTAAAACAAAAAGGGAAGTTGCATTAGAATATGGCATTTAATTCTCCAAATAGATTTTTTATAGCATGTTTCATTTTCAGTTTTAAATGTAACACGTTAGCTGGTTGACTGAGATTGGCTGCGTGTTTTGACTTATTATGTTGTTTTGACTTTTATTTTCTTCAAAGGAATTAGAAAGATGCTGTTGTGAAAAATAAGAGGTCATGAGGTATTATTTTTACATTTTTCTATAAAGGCATCACCATTTTTTACTTCTTTGTTATGACAGAAGTGGATCTAATGTGAGCAGTTCTCAGCTAATTAGGATACTTTCTTCTTTCATCCATGGTTTTGAGAAACGGTTTGGACTCTCTGCTAATGAGCTTGTCTTAATCACACATTCCATTGTACGTAGACATGAACTGAATACTTGAAATATTTCATTTACCCAGGGTTCCTTATCCAATAGGGTGGCTTAGGTCTCCTCAAAGCGTTTGAATGCTGTTTTTTAAAGAATGCTAAAAGTTTTTAGCCTCCTACCATACAAGACATTGTTGTTTGAAGATTAAAAAAAAAAAATCGAAAAACTGGTCGGTTCAGTGTTTTTGCAGGGGGGAAAAGAGAGTGAAAGTTTAGGAATTAACTGCAGTCTTGTGCTCTGATACTAAATGTACGTCCACGGATGTCTGTCTCATCTTTTAGAGTTTCTTCACAAGCACATCCAGTTCTTTTGCTGCTTCCTTTTCCAAGATGTGTGTGGAGACAGAATGTCACTCAGTTGGTTTGGGAATACGGATGAGATGCTACTGTATCTTGCATACTTTTTATTCATTTATTTATCGGTTTGAGAAATGCTGCTGTGTTCCCTCAAAATCAAAGCCAACGTATATACAGTAGTCAGCATTTGAAGAGGATCAAAAAAGTTCATTGAAGTGGTTCTGTTTTGGTTTTAGGGCAACTTTGATAATGATTCCCTTTAAATGTTGCCTACTGTATATATTAGGGCTGGGCAACAATTAATCGAGATGAATCACATACACATGGGTATATCTATTATGTATATATAAATACACAAACATGCAGTATACATTTTGAAAATATTTACATGTATATAATTGTAATCATATAATTTATATTATAGCTGAATATATATGAGTGGTGAGCATGTAGGAAATCCTGCAGCTGCACATACTGTATAATTACCCCATAGCAGATCTAGGTGGATCTGGGGAAGGTGGAGGGTTTCTGCGGCGTGCTACTACTACTATAACAATATTACCCAAGTATTTAAATATTGAGCAGCAAGCTCATTGGTTGCTGATGTAAAAAGAAACCAATCAGCTGTGCCATTTGAAGAATGATGTGATTCTATCAAATTGAGTTAGAACCATCAGCTTGTGCCATCTAGAGTTTCATGACAGAGCTTTGTATACATATTGTATTAACCTGTTCTCCAACCAATACGGTCACGTAGGTCGTTTGTTTAAATGCCTGAAATACGACACATCAGAGCATATTCTACAATAGCACCCCTATAAGCAACTTTGGGTTTTGAGTAGTTGGTAGCACATTGTGTTACACGATGATTTGTAATCATGTGATTATGGGTTCGATCACAGAGGATGCTCATGCTCATAAAATGTATAACCACTAAAAAACATGATTTGTGCTATTTCTGTAAGGAGTAGGTTTAGGAGTGGGTTATGTGTGGTCATAAAAAGTAATTTGAATTATGCATGGATTACAGTGAGATTGGTGTAAAAAGTCCACACGTCGCATTTAAATAAACATGCATTTTGATAATGAAAGTCATACATCATGACGACAGACACAACACTGTTATTATACACGCACTAGAGGGTGCCTAACTTTAAAACATAAAAATATTTTGTAATAAGGTGCATGTACAAATTACCTATAGGGTGTTTTTTTTTGTTTGTTTGAAGACTCTTATACAGTAAGTACACATACATGTAAAAACACACACACATATGTAGGTCCAATTTTCACTATTATTTAACTATTCAATATGACTATTCAGTATACTCTTTATTACTGCTTATTATTAGTTAGTAATGTAGTTATTAAGTTAAAGGGATAGTTCACCCAAAAATGAAAATTTGATGTTTATTTGCTTACCCCCAGGGCATCCAAGATGTAGGT
>JAUMHQ010000065.1:12193410-12205550 GCA_032361165.1 Enteromius paludinosus | reverse complement strand
TATAAATATCATTACGTCTATGGAGAGTCCTCATAAATCACAAAAACCAACGTGTGTGTGTGTGTGTGTGTGTGTGTATACAGTGTGTGTATATATATATAATGAAAGATGTGTAGTTTGAAAAGCAGATAATATATACAGATGCACAGTGTTTGCACTTTACTTCATTAGGGCTATTTATAATATAGAGAATATCTAACTGTTTCTTTCTCCATGTTAGTTTAAAATCAGTAATCACTAAAACCCCTTAAGAACTTCCTGAGGGAACCTATGGCAAATTAACCTTCCAGGTTAGTCTGTGACTGAACAGCTATTTTTCTCTCTTGTAAAATTTGCTGTTTAATTTTCCCAAACTTTGCCATGTGCAGATATTGATGTAGTGTTGGCGTTGTTTCCCTTCTAGGTGAGCACATTATTTCAGCCGAGCAGCAGATAAAGCATGATGCTTTTTGCATGAGCTCCACTTGACCTTTTCATGTCTTAATAACTTTTGCCTTCTGGTTTTTAAGCAAAATACTATCTTAAGGGCACAATCAATGAATAACAACACACACAAACCCAAAGCCATTCCACAATCCTTCAACTCGACTTTCTCTTTACTGACATCGCCAGCATTAGCAGCTTTAGAACAGTAGAATTTGAGCTCTAATTCACACCGCGACAGCAAACAGCAACTTTTTGGTTTTTGTTGGATCAACCCTGTTAGCATTTGTTGAGGCCGTGTGAACCAGCTGTGATGTGTGAATATTGCAACTGCAATTATATTTCTTATACGTAAAAAAATAAATAAATAACTAAAATCTCACACAATCGCTCTCTTGTGTGCTTGGCTTTCATTTTTATGTTGCCAGGTGCTAAAGGTGTTAACAACAACCCTCCCACAGAAACCGCCCAGATGCAAGCCCCGGTGTACATTTGTATGAATGCTTGGTTTATGTATTTTGTTCACACTCTCTCCCCCCCTGCTGGACCACAGCCTGTGTACAGGTCGAAGGTTAGGACTGGGATTCAGAGGTTTTAATGGCGATGAGCTTGACCACAATGAGCTAATTATTCTGCAGAGGTGTGATGATAATCGAGGAGTTGTCCATTTAGTGTTCCGTCTCTCGCCCACGAATCCCAGAGTTTCTTCCGGTCTCTGAGTTAATTCCAGGCCTACAGCTTCACACAAGTCCTCTGTCCCTCGAAAGGGGCTCACATGTACACACAAACGCACATGCACACACACACACACACACATTCACACAGAAGTGTAGGAGCCAGACAGAGGGCTGAATTTGTTCGGTAAAACCATTAGTAGACGCTTCCACAAGACTCAGCGGAAAATAAGGGCAGTGAGACACACCAATAAGCAAAGAGGGATGATGAAACAAGGTGCCAAGAGGGATGCCGCCCTGCTGTTCGCTCTTTGCACGCCACTAGGGGGACCCACCGAAGTCCGCGAGATGCATTTGTTCTTTCGTCTCGGTTTTGATGGGTCATATTTGTCGTCCGATTCCTTGTTGGCTAACTCCTTTAGGTTATACACCTCGTTCTGAGCATGGCCCTTGCGGCTTCGATGCCTTGTGCAGTTCCTATTGCGTCCCGACTTGGCCGGTCGAGGAAGCGGCGACGGGGAGGTGGGGTAGTATTGATCCTGATGTGGCAGGTGAGGATGATGATGATTGCGCGATTGATGATGGTGGTCTTTCTTCAGCGACACCCCCACGTCCCCCTGGCTGGATTTGCTCTGGTGGAGCGACTCCGAGCCAGTGCAGGAGGGCAGCTCTTCTTTCGTCAATCGTTTCAGATCCTTTCCCGCCAGCTCCGGCGGAGCCGTGCATATTAACGAGGAGGTGGAGCCACGGAAGCGCCGCAGCCAATCCCAGAGCGGCACAGCCTTGCAGTCGCACTCCCAAGGGTTGTCGTTGAGCCGCAGGTACTCCAGCGCTGGCAGCTGAGCCAAGCTTTCGGCCGGAAGTTCAGGTAAGGAGTTGTTAAACAGGTAGAGAGTCGTCAGGCGGCGCAGGTCATGAAAAGCTTGTTTGTGAACCCACTGGAGCTTGTTTTGGTGGAGCAGCAAGCGATCGAGGGCCCCCAGGCCACGGAAAGTGTTCTGGTGGAGGCTCCACAGGCGATTTCCATGCAAAAATAAATGGCTCAAATTCAGAAGATCAATGAACATGTCATCCTCAAGAAACTCCAGCTGGTTGTTCTGTAGAATGGCAGATGAACACCAACAGTCAGTTGCAGCAACAGAGAAAACAAGTCACAGATATGAATATCCCAAGCAACCGTGTTATTGTTTTTGTCTTTTGATGAAATGTCCTGGCAAATTTAGTCAATATTTCATCGCGTTGTATGAATTCATTTTAGCCTGTTTTGCTCTGACTGAAATGATGCAGAGACAAAACAGTTCAATCAGCTCAAATAACTATGATTGGACCATTTGAGTGAGAAAACATTGATAAAACACTAACATTGTTAATATCTCGCAGCAGTAGATGTGTTTGTATTTGAAAAGTATTATTTGTAAAAGTTTTTCATCATTTAAAATAGCTTAATCATTAATATTTTGTCTGAAAAACAACTGTGTCCTTTTTCATAAGGTAGTTCAAAGATGAATCATAAAATTGGAAGACCTTGGATATTCATACTGAACCATATTAGATATTCATTACATGGTGTTCTCAGGACAAAACGTGGTGAAGGTAAATATATTTATAGATTAATATGTGAACTCTTAACCTCTGCGTTGGTATTAATGATGAATAGGCATGCGTGACGGTGCAGGTTTTGCAATGTTTGATACGAGAGCAATTAATGTGTATTTTTAATATCTTTTTTATCAGAAATATGGAAGCCATTTACTTGTATGCCAAACTATCTCTCACAATAATCCATCCCCATCAGTACGCCTCTTTTATCACGTTTTGAGCTATATGGGAAGCTGAATACTGTGAAAGTGGGGCAAAGCAAGCCGAGCAGAAAGGACTGGAAGACACTGCTTCTTTTTATTGGAGAATAAATAATAGATAATTTTTCTCTATTATTCTCTATAATATATAATAAGTAATAGATTTTTTTGTAAAAATGAAGGACGTAGAGGCTTTCATGTCAAAAACATTTTGGATTGTCTTTATTATTTGATCCTTATATTGCTCTATTTTCAGATGAAGCCCAATAATCATAATCTTGAATATATCACTAGACTTATGAAACCTCATAAAAGGTCAGAAGCACTTAACCTTAAACATAAATCAAATTCAAGAGTCGTGTGTCCGCACTGTTCTTTGCACCTGAGTAGTATGTTTCCCTTTTTGACATTTTCATTAGAACGAAATATAGTCTCTGGTCATCGTTTTAGTGCAGCACTTTTTGCTGCCAAGGCTGATATTGAACATTTTGAGCAGATCTTATCTGGATTTATTTGGCAAGTTAGATGATTGCTAAGCAACAGTTCAAACCGGGAGCACTGCCAGTCTAGTAAAAAGGATATCCATTCAAGAAGGGGATTTTTGATTTCTTTAAAATGGTATTGTATCCAGTCAGATTTTCTAAAGTGTCAGCACAACCGTGCCAAGCAAAGCGTTTTATAAATTCAATTTGGTCAGAGAAGTGCCTAAATATGATATATTTACACAGAAATTCAGACCTAGCAGAACAGTCACTTACTGTATTTGCTGTGTGTGTGTGTGTGTGTGTGTGTATACAGTATATCTATAATAGCAAATGATGCCATCAGCTATTCCCTATTATTGTTTTAGTAGTTGAGAGACACAAACCTGTAAATAGAGGTACTGCAGGTTGTGCAGCCCTTCAAATAAACCAGTGGGTAGAGTAATTAGGCCACAGTGGTAGAGGTGCAGAGCATGGAGTCGGGTCAGGCCCTGAAACGTGTCCGAAGCCAGAGAACGGAGGTGTTTGTTGTCCCCCAGATCGAGCTCCTCCAGGCGGGTAAAGCCCATGAATGTGGAAGGCTGGATGTATGAGATATTGTTGGAGTAGAGCCAAAGCATGACAGTGGTGGGGCTGAAATGGCCCTGCAGCAGTCGCTGGATCTTGTTGTTTTGCAGAAAGACACGCTCGCTCTGGGCCGGGATTCCCTCTGGAACCACCAGGAAGTTGTGAGCCTGGCAGCTCACCGTGCTGGGAGAGTCGTAGCATATGCAGTGACGGGGACACGTCTGGGTCAACTCTAAACCACAAAGCACCAGGAGAAACTCCAGGCCTACGGAAAGAAAGGGGAGAAGAAGAACATGTGATCAGGGTACGTTTCGGTGCTAAAATGAACACTTTGGAACATTATGGATTTTTAGAGTAATTTATGCAGGTTCATGCTGTTCCAGCTGATGGAAGTTCAGCAGATCTCAGGTGGCCGACTTTGCTGGTCGAGATAAAGAAATCAATGAGGCTATTATTATATTATTATAGGCTTCATATCTTTAAAACAACAAAAAGCACCCATCTAACAGAGGGGCACAGAAATACTAATGTATGTCATCTTCATTTTATTTGATTGACAATTTTAGCAATAATTAGAAGGTTCAGAATTAACCCAGGTGGAAGTGTCTTAATTTTATTAAATTTTTTACATGATTTAAATTAAACAATAATTACATTTTAATTAAATGTATGGGCTCTTTATTCTCAATACTACAGTGTGTTATAAATACCAATGTAGGTATAACAAATCAATCAGAGCAGTTCTCTAAATAAATCAACTATTTCTGACTGAAGAATGACTCATTCATTAATCAGACATTGCTTCTCCTCTAGAATATTTTAGTACTACCTTATTATACGCTGTATAATATGTTATAATATAAGGCATACTGATTGCACAGGCTGAACAAGTCTGAAATGGTTACATGTAATATTTTTGGATACCATTAAAATTTTGTTTAGAATTAAGTTTTTAGGAATATATCAAATGAAGTAAAATGAATACATTTTTAAGTAAGGTTTCAAAATGTATCAAAAGTGACATAAAATACATTAACAATGTTGTTTTTCCAATTACATTCAACAAAGAAAAAAAAGTCATATTCATGTTTTATAAAAATCAGCATAGTAGAATGATTTCTGAAGGATCATGTGACACTGAAGACTGAAGTAATGGTGCTGAAAATTCAGCTTTGCCATCGCAAGAAACAAAATCTCGGAATATACCCAACCCACAAGGGTATACTTTAAAAGCAAAAAAAAAAATCAATGCTAAAGGTTATAGAGGAAATAAATGCATGTGCACATAAGCTTGTGTATGTGTGTGCAATGCATGCAACATATCAGAATGAAAACCTCCTTGAAAGAAAAACCATGCATGTCTGAGGGAGAAAAGGTGGGAATGAGAATAAATTATACAACCATAGAGATGAGGTTGCGATGAAGGGCGGTGTTGTAGAAGTGAATGTTAGTGGCTCAGCATTGATTCGCCTCTTTGAAGTCGAATTGAAATGGGAATGAGAGAGAGGGGTTTCGAGGAAGAGACGGAACGTGTGAGTGATTTCGGATGCACAAGAACTAAAAGGATCAGTTCGCTGCAAGGAACGGAGAGAGATTGATTCTGACAGAGACAGTGAACTTGTGCGGAGAGCTGAGTGATGTGGTGTAATACAGGGTGTTCTGACACTGATATGAAACATTACCATGCTCTCACACGTTCAGCAGCAGGAGCCGTGACGGAATACTGATGCTTTTAGCATGGGTAGTGTTAAAAAGACAGTTCACCCAAAAATGAACATTATCTTGTCATTCACCTTACAAATTTGTGGAACTTAATTCCGTATTTTTTTCTTTTCCCAAGGAAAGCATTATAAGGCATGAACTAAACCAACCAGGTGTTTGAGGGACTGAATATACTCTAATTTAAAAAAAAATAGGCAAAACTTAACAGCACTTAACAGATTTAGTGAAGAAAACTCACTGCAGCTTTCTGATTGGTGGATTTTTCTGTACAGCGTCTTGGCTAATGAAGTTTTAATGTCGTTTTATAATGTTGTTTTTTTATGTAATTGTTTATCAGTTGTCATTACAAATAAGTTTCCCTGTGGAGAGGTTTTTACTTAAAGGAGTCCGATTGTTCAGCTTTATAATTCTAATCATTATTATAAGAACGCTCAGGCTTCTAAGCTTCAAACAGTACCTTAAAATCATAAAAGTGGTAAATATTTATAAAAGAACAAGAATTGAAATCTTCTGAAGTCTTATTATTACACGGCTTTGTGGAATACTCGATTTTTATTGGTCAGTCCCCACATTCAAAGGTTTTTATTCCCAGATAACAACCGGTACAACTAATAACAGGCTCATCCAGGTAACAGTTACTACAAATCCTCTTGACCGCTAGTTATACGTATCACTCCGCTGTTGCTGACAGTTAGGCACCATCTTGCGGCTTCGAACCTATAGAACCTATTCTGCTGTCTATACTGGATGCTGCGCGAGCGACGAGGCTCGGCGTGACAAATTCCAGACAGAATACTAGTGCTGCGTTCTATGACTGACTCATATTGACAGAAGATTCAAATGATTTTCAACGGTTGCTTTGTTGCGTCCAGTTTAGACGGACTTTAGCTGTTGCGGGGTGGCGCAACAACTGTAGCGTTCGGTGTAGACACGGTGTTAAAATGCTTAACCACAACTTACAAATTACTTGACAAATCCTGACACAGAGGATCATTAGTAAAGGTTAGTAAAATATTTAAACTCAGATCGTCATATTTTGTGTCTAATTATTTACTTTTGTGGCCGTGTAATAAGCAGGATAATGTAGATCCAGCACGTTGTTATCGCAGAATAAAGCCCTTCAGTCTTATACAACAGCCCTCCTAATTCTGCAATTACAACCTGCTGGATCTACATTATCCCTTACTTATTGCCCCCTCCAGTGGGCCATTAACCAGAGAACTCAAATAGAACTCAATCAGTATGAATCAATCAGGCCAGTTTTGTGAAAATCTTCATCAAAAGAATGATTAGTTTATAAATCAGTGTACCAGTGAAAACTAAATTTGATTTCAAGATTTTTTTGTGAATGGCGGGGAGAGGGAACTCAGGGGGAAGAAGTGTTGAATGAATTGTTATTATTGTTTACGTTGCACACAAAAAGTATTCTCGTAGCTTCGTAAAAGTGCGGTTGAACCACTGATGTCACATGGACTATTTTACCAATGTCCTATCTATGTTTCTGGACGAAGTAATGAATTCTAAAATTTTGATTCGTTTTATAAAGAATTTCAGGAGGAGCACGTACGAACGATCGCCAACCAGAGCCAGGGCCAGACCAGGAGAAAGGCCTAAACAGGCCGGAGTTCTCCACCGGTTTTCCTCCAGTCGGAGTTTCCCGCCGCCATTACCGTTCGGCTTACCATTCAGAGTCACCCGGTTATCTCCAAGCTATTTTGATTGTCTATTCTCCCGCTACTTCCAATAACCTGCCACTTCCTCCTGGGGGGCACGCGGGGACCAGGCTGGACTCTGAGCATCATTCATCCCTCGCCTCCTAGTGCTAAATCCCCTAGGGCTCTGAGTCTGCCGGGCTCCCTGCCTGTTCCCCGGATAGTCCAATTAATCGCAGAGGAAGTGAGAACTAGTGAAATTGAACTAACCCTTTGATTCTTCATGAATTTCCTTTTGATTTGCCTGTGGAACAACATAAGGGTGAGTAAATGATAAAAATTTTTGGGGTTAACTATTCTTGTATAGGAGCGCTAGCGACCACCATCATCAAGGTCATTACATTCCAAATGCGTGTGTTTGTACATGCCTCGACATACATGATTGTGTTTATTTAAGATTGCACTGATCTCCTCGGTATACACACAGTTGACAGATGACCTTTTCCAGCCAAGCTTTGTTTCAGTAAGCACCCAGTGCCTAATACGGCATGAAATCGCACACAGCCTTGGATGACACGTGTAAGCCTTTGCATTTAAATGTTTGCATTGCTGTTTGACACGGGGCTGTTTTTGTGACTTTTTCTATGCCAAACATTCTCTTTGCTTTATCATTATTACAGCAGTCCAACAACATCAACAAAATTACACTCTTTGGCCGGTGAAATGAAGTGTATTCTTCTGAAAATGAATGCTGAATACACAGCTCTATTGCTGGCGGTATGAATTGAATTTGTCTGATAGGGTTCTCTTTATTTGATTATGAAAATGGACTCAAGTCAAACCAGCGGGTATTACACTGCTGTATTGCACCTGAATAACTCTTCTAGACAGTGTGTCTCTTTATCTCATTCATTGTCATCCTATCGGCTTTGCGTGCATGCACACACACACTCACGACGCACAGGAAGGGTCGGCAAGCAATACGATCGTTTAGGAGCTTTAGATTACTAACACTTAAATAAAAGGTCAAAGCACGTCTTCCCCCCCCTTCCCCCCCTGCTCTTGCAAGTGAAAATGTATTTGAGTATCAGTTCTGCAGGTTACTGAAAGGTTAAACAGGCCTGATTAAGGACTGTCTCACATCTTAGCACCTACTGGCGAGAACTAGCATCTGTTAAATCTGAAAAGATATCAACCAATTTTAATTTAGCCTTTAGGGCAAAAGATCATTATTTTATTAGTAATGAAAGCTTCAGATTGGATTGATTTTCTGAATGCTGGTAGTTTAGTGAGATTTGAAAATTGCTTGATGATCTCACCTTTTTAAATTATATTTGTATTATAACTACACTACCGTTGTGTAAGCAATTTGCTTAAATAAGAAATGTCTATTTTAAATGCTGTACCTTCTGTTCATCAGAAAATCGTATTTTTCCAGCTAAATATTTTGCATAACTGTCTTCAACGCTGATTAGAAATGTTTCTTGAGCACCAAATTAGCATATTAGAATGATTTCTGAAAAATTATGTGACAATGAATTTGTTATTGTTTTAAAAAAAAAAGTCTTGTTTGTCTTAGCAGCTTAGATTTTGCAAGCTATATAGCTATTTAATGCCTTTGCAAATGTTCAATTATGCATTTATTTGTGTGTGTGTGTGTCTGTATATATATATATATATTAGGGCCGGGAATAAAATGCGAATAAAATGTTATACATTTCGATTAATTAATTACAAAGCCTCTAATTAATTAGATTAATATTTCTTATCGAGTATATATATATATATATATATATATGACACATTTTTTCCGTCTCAAATTAAAAAATATGTCAGTGTTTTGAAGCATGTTAAATGCATCCTTTATTTCAGATTGAACTACATTAATCCAGCCTTTAATAACTTGACAATAACTATATCGGTTCATTTATCCCTTCTCCTTTAATGATCATGTAACTCTCTCTTCTCTTTCTCTCTCTCTGTCTTTTTGGCTGAATTTCAATTACTTTCAAAGCTTATCAGGATATTTTTACCGTCAGCACAGTTAATTATGTGAGCGTGTGCATTTGTGTACTTGTTTATTGTCCGTTGACTTGAATATGCACATGACAAACCGCATACAAATCTTTAGCCCTTTTTATGTATCCATTGTCCTTTGTTCTCATTTTTCATTCGCTCTTCCATAATGACCCTCTTTGATTTTCTCTCTTATCACATAACAGAGGCTGCAGAAATCCCTCCACATTCTGGGAGGCGGAGAAAAACCTTCCGGTCACCTTTCGCTCTGGCCCCATTCTTATTTCCCCCCCCCTCCGTCGCTCACATTTGGATTATAATTCAGGTTGATAATAAGTGTATATTATGATATTATTATGATATATTATGATGTCTCTTCTCATTAGAAAAGATCCAGCCACCGGGGCCCATACCAGTTGGGCCCCAGCCATCAAAGTCACTGAGAATGTTTCCTTTTATTTCCACTGAGGATGTTTCCTGTCACAGCTGAAATATTGTGTTCATGTAAGCTGAGCAAGTAGGCTCATGTGGAGAAAGCTCAACATAATTTAAACACCTGTCAGGTTTTGCTTTTTCCATGTCCCTTGTTTGTTCATTTAATAAATATTTTGATTAATCTGATTATGCATTCAGCTAAGTATGTTAAGGTGGTGCACTAGCAAATTTCATCAACAAAAAAGGTTAATTGACTAATGTTAATACATAAAGCACATACAAGTCCCTTTCAAACCAAGCAGGTTTCTGTTGATTACTGAATTTTCGGACTAATTTTAAAATATCGGAAATGTTTTCACCCTCAAGTTAAGCATTACATCTGAAGTGAATGGGTGCCGTCAGAATGAGAATTTAGATAGAATCCACAGGTAATCAACATGACTCCAGCTGATCAGTCAACATATTTTGAAATGAAAATATGCATTTTTGTACAAAACAAACCAAATCATTATGACTTTTTTTTTCATGTCAAACCATCTGGACAAAATGAGTGAAATTTTTTCACCCCGTTGTCCTCTCACGTCAAAAGCCGCCAATATACATTAAGAAACATTTGTATTATTTTTGCTTTATAAGCTCTCTTATATATTTCTCTCCTGATTCAGGCAAGACAAGTTTTATTATGAATTATGGACTCATATTTACCTGAAAGCAATGGTTTGAAATGAAAAATGTCTTGATGTTGAATTTTTATTACTCACACCTCATACTGTGATATTTTTATCTTCTGTTTGAACTCTCATTCTGACGGCACCCATTTACTGCAGAGGATCAAGTGATGAGTGAGTGATGTAATTAGAAATTTCTCCAGATTTGTTCTGATAAAGAAACATCATCTAAATCTTGAATGGCCTGAGGATGAATACATTTTCTTCTCAGTTTTGTTTGTGGGTAAACTTTTAACACAGTATGAATCTGATAATAGACATTGATCTAAAAATCCAAATTATGATGGTCCAAAATATAATCGAAAACGGCTGCTATTAGCAGATCAGTCTGTGTTCCTCCTCCTGATTGCGCGTGTCAGTATGGATGATGTACATTAAACTACATTATGTGTTTTTCTACCCTGCAGGAGGCTGGTGCAAAAGAGCTGCACAAGAAAGAACATAAGAGTGGGTGTAGGCAGCGGTGACAGTCTGAATATATGGCATGGAGAGAGTGGACAAACATGCTGGGGGTAATGTTGCGCAGAACGACAAAGAGAAAAGAGCCACACTGAGATAAAAGACTACAGACTAGCAGAGAATGAGGACGGGAAGATTGAAATATCACAATGGGGAGGATCTGTTTGTGTTTGTGGGCCGTATGGCACAAGGAGGGCTATATTAACTGTAGGAAGCAGTCCACTAGAATTCCCATTTATCTTAATGGCCATGTCCCAGTTGGTGGGTGTGATTTAAAACCTGATATTTGAATCTTTGCTCATGGGAACTTAGCAGAGGTACTTTTGAGCCAAGTTGTAAATATCATATGAATGTTGTAGTTACAGCTGTCAGGCAGAAGGAGTTAACTGGGCTGTGCTTACCAGCCAAACCCTGACTTCCTGTTGTGGTTCCTTCTCATTAATGAAGTCAGTAAACATCTCTGCACTCTGCCAGACCTGTCTAACAGAATTGGCCAAAGAATAAGGAGTTCTGTCTGTGTGCCAGCATGTATTGTTGTCTGTCAAAACGTTAATGTCCCTCTATTTAAAGCAGGACCATTTCTGTCTGTCTGTCTAACTCTGTCTGTCACACGGTCTATCTGAACGACACAATAAAACAAGATCACTCCTGTTACAATCAGCAGAACTGTGCAAAATTGGTTTTTGATGACTGACAGCTTTGTTGATTATAATGGGAGGGATTGAGTTTTGCAATGTTCCGATGCACAGCTGCTGGTAGACCATGTCTTTTTCTACATTTACAGTACTAGATGTTTGAGAAAGCTAAGGTTCAATGTTTTACAGATAGGAATGCATAAGATGCATTTTAAATGCGTAGAAAGAGCAAGAATTTAAGGAAGAAAACTGTAACTTGGATTCCCAAAGCACACATTCTATATAGAGAGTTCGTTTGACAATCAGTTAAAATTGGAAAATGAGTTGATTGAGTTGAGTAGAAGTTTTTTGACAAATGCATTACCATATATTTTATTTAAGTCCATTATGCTTACTGAGGCTGCATTTATTTGTTAAAATTGAACTGGAAATTAGGTGCTGGGCGTCCGGCCAGAGGAGAACTGGTTCTTTCAAGGTTTTTTTCCCCATTCTCTCATGGATGGGGTTTTGGTTCCTTGCCGCTGTCGCCTCTGGCTTGCTTAGTTGGG
>JAUMHQ010000065.1:12152635-12174604 GCA_032361165.1 Enteromius paludinosus | reverse complement strand
TAAGGTGTTCTGGGTGGTTGCTAGGGTCTGGTCGTACAGTATGTTTGTGGAATCTTTAGGGGTGCTTTCTGTGTTGTTGTCTGGTTGCTAAGGTGTTCTGGGTGGTTGCTAGGGTCTGGTTGTACAGTATGTTTGTGGAATCTTTAAGGGGTGCTTTCTGTGTTGCTGCCTGGTTGCTAAGTTGTTCTGGGTGGTTGTTTGAGTCCAGTTAAAGTATGTTTGTAAAAATCTTTTGTGCGCTGTTAAGTGGTTGCTAGGGTGTTGCTACAATTACTCGTGTTGTGAAAATTTAGCATACAGTGTGAGTGTTTCTTATCATGTTAATAGGTTAAAGTTTCTATAATCTCCTGGTTGGTAGTTCTGGCTCAGATTTTTCCTTTGTTTTGTTTTTTTTTTTACTTCACTTTAACAATTTTATCACATACCAGGTGAAAATTGTAGGTCCTGTCATTTAGAAAAATAATGGCACATCTCTCTTCAACAAGCCACACAGTTTAAGCTATCATTCATGTCATGTAGCACAACATACTAACAGCTAGTGTTTTCTTTATTTTTTTTTCTAGAGTGTACATTTTGACTCTCCATCCCCTCCAAAAGTCTTCCAGCTTTTCTTTCTAAAGTGTCTAGATATGAAGCATATGGTCATCCATCAGTGCTTCAAGGGGACCTTCAGATATAAGATAATAAAGCTCAGAGGTTTAGAAGAGAAGAAAGATTTATAACATCCTCTGTGAGAGTACCACAAACTGCTGTAGGTGTCAGCAGGTAAAGTCTGTGTGTTGTACATCTCTACAAAAAGCATCATGTTGTTGCCTTAGCACTGGGATGTATATTTTAAAAATACATACAGTATTTACATGAAACATAGCAGGAATATAATGCAGAAAAATTTTCTTAATCAGTATATTGGTTTACAATAATACTAAACCCTGTTGCATTTACCTAAAAGCATGCTTTAATCAGCCTTAATTTATAGAAGATAATCTTTGATTACTGGTAAAAAAGTTTTTCCTGTTTTAATTATGAACTTTCAGAATTGATTGATAGATTTACTATTTTAAAACACTTGTTGGGACAAAAAGGTTTAATGTACATTTGTAGAATTATGTATTTATTTCTATTTAGTTTTTATTTTACCCATTTTATTCCAAAACGAGGCATTTTTGCCATTTTCAACACAGTACAAAAAAAACAGTATTTACATGATACATTACTGAATTTACTGTAATTTAGGCAGTACTTTACTGACCATTGAAGTTTTAGTGTTTTCTTGAATTGCAGCATAAGTTTTCATCATGACATTACAGTGATTAATAATTAGAGTTTGATTTACCCTCCGCTAGTGTTACACCTCTCTCTCTCTCTCTCTCTTGCTGTCACTGTTACTGGATAGCTGTCTCTTTTTCCTCTCACACTGACCATCTCCTGAGGACCGAGGAGCAGGTGACATTTACACCCGGTTGGCAGCTCAGCTGCTGTTGGGCATACACTGACAGCAGCAGTAATGGGCATTTCAAGGTGGTATTTTCACTGCTAGCTTACCGGCTTAAGAATGGATGAAAGAAAAAGAAGAAATGGAAAGAAAACAATGTATTTACTTACTGTATGACATGTCTCTCAGGCATCATGAACTCTGTGCTGACTGTGTTTAGCTAGTGGCCAGCTGCTGTAATCTCTTTCTTAACAGAAAGGTAAATAAATGTTCAGATTCTTTCTCTATCTGTCTTTGTCTCTCACTCCAGAGTTTTGTGTTTCCTTCTCCGTCTAGATATATCATCTCTATCACGTTGGTCTGCACAGATGCAGGGCCCCCTTCGTACAGCATTCGTAGAGGTGCAGTTTAACTAAACAAATAAAACTCAGTTCATCTGATTCTGGTAGTTTTAACAGCTGCATATGTGCTGAGAATAACTTTGATGTTCACTGTTCGCTTTGTGTGTCTGGGGAAACTCCTCAGGGAAGACGGTGCTATTTACTCAAGACAAGTCTCAAGATGTTTGTCTCACTGTTTGACGTTCTAATTTCAGTAATTAAAGACTATCCTTCAAAAGAAGAAGAATTTGTGGTTTCCCTTAAGTTTTTTTATATTATTTTGCTCAGTGCCCTGATATTTGTTGGATATTTATTTGCATCACACCTTTATTTATTTGCTTACCCATTTATTTGTATATATCTCTGCCTCAAATCTCACAGATTTCTTTTTGTGTAGGCATAATACACTTTTTGTTTAGCTATCACGAACCGGGTAGATTACTTACAAATATTAGCAGAGGTGTCAAGTAACAAAGTACAAAAACTTTGTTACCTTTTGGGTATCTATACTTTACTGGAGTAATTATTTTATAGCCGACTTTTTACTTCTACTTCTTACATTTTCACGCAAATTATCTGTACTTAGCCTTGTTACTCCTATTTCATTCTGGCTAGTCATCGTACAAATCGAACAAACAAACAAATTTGATTGCGGTTGAATGAGAAAACATATACCATTCCAACACAGTCTCACAACCAATTCGCACAGTACGTATTCGTACGAGGTGGCAAATTCGTACTAATTCATACGACCTCACTCGTACGATTTTGTACGATTTGTCTAAAACCCTGTGACGGGTAGGTTTAGGGGCGGGGTTATGCTTGGTTCATTCGTACAAATTCATACGAATTGGAAACTCGTAAAATACGTACAATTTAGAAGAAATTCATGAATTATAAATTCGTAGTGAGGTCGTACGAATTAGCCACCTCGTAAAATATGTACAAATTGCCGTGAGATCAGGTTGACCATTCCGACACCTACTGGTTTGAATGCGATTCATCGCCCCTGCACGTAACACAAATCACGTCACACACTCCAGCACGGACATTATAGGCAGTGTCTGTGTTCGTGGTGTTGCTCAAGTCAAAGCACCGTTTCTCTATATACAGGTAGTTCAAAAGCGCATTAAATGTGTAACTGCGTGCAAGACATTATTCAAAACTATTCTAAATATTTATTTTATTTGTGTTCATTCACAATAAAAAAAGCTGTGTTTTGTAAATAAAGGAAACAAATTGGAGGCCGCTTTCTCAAGAGCGCATCGCAAAAATGTACTATTCTGCATAGGCTATATGTGTCACAAGCAGTAAGCGAGGAACAATCGGGTTCAGTCCAGGCGTAAGTTAGTTCGGTAACAATAAATCCAAAGAGACACAGGAAACACGGGTGGAGAAAACAACAAATCGACAGTGCAATGGCCCGTGAAGCCACACAAACACATTCTGGGATTTATACACATAAAACTAGGTCAATGGGCGGAGCCAACAATGATACACCATGAAAACTGACAAGCGGGGCGGAGATATGAGTTTGTGTGAATTGAGTCCATGAAAACAAACACAAAACATGGAGAGTTTGCTGGGTGCTGGAGTGCCATCCCCTGAGCTGGGCTGGCACATCCAGCTGATCTTTACAATATGCTTTTACTAATTTATTATTTTGTTAGAAAAAAAAAAAATATATATATATAGGCTATATATATATATAGCTTTGTTAAGTTTTTCCCTGTTTGCACAAGATGTGATGTGAATCGTTCTGCAGCTTTTTGCTTGTATAAAATAAATAGCTACATGTACCTGGAAACAAATGTAGGTATTTTTAATGGGTCACAGCACAGTATCAATTCAAATGTAATTTAATTATAATTTCACATTACCATGTCACTTAACGACCACTGGTTGTCAGTTAGGAGAAATAAAATAACTGAAATAATAATAAAAAAGTTAATCATAATACAACTGCACCTACTTATTAATAGCCTATTGCTTGTACAAAAGTACAAAGAAATGAAAACTAATTAAATATTTAAAAATATATATTTTTAGAGGCCTATACAATTGAATGTTTTCTTTTTTGTTTGAACTGATGAAGTACAGGTTACTATTGCGCATGTAATTTGTGCAGTAGGTAAAATTATGTCTGAAAATAGCTCAAAGAAAAGATTAATTTTCACATCAAGTACATTAACTGCGCAAACTCATCTTAATTATATCTTTGCAACTGGAAATTGCGCTGTGATTAATCTGAATCGAAAGCAGAGCTTTGTTAATTTTCAAAAGCCTATTTGCATGTCATTTTCAAATAATCATCTTGTTTTGCTCTCTGTTGAAGCAGGATGGGCGTCACTGCTGTAGATGTGCTGACATCAGAAGCGCTGCTGGATACGGCTTTTGTTCTGGAACGTGTTCTGGCTTGTGATATAATCATGCCTGAACTGTATCTGGGGAGATGGAGGTAAGATAGCATCTCAGAACGTCCTGCTGCAGATCTGCAGATCTGCCGTGCTCATACATAATGAACCAGCGGTGGAGAAACACAGCCACACTCCACACCGGGCCACACCGGTGGGCAGAACAAACTCACTCCCCACTGAGACATAAATGGGAAATAGAAGAGTAAAAAGAGGGAAACAGAAAAGGAGAGCGAGTGTGTTGATGGACAACAGGATGAATAAGAAACAATAAAAAAAAAAACAGTGCCTCCTTTGATGCATGTTCTCTGCGGGACACTGGCTTTTCAGATTTCTTCTTTTTAATTACTTGGCAGCTCTGCGGTTTAAAATAGGAACAGTAGAACAAAAGAAATCGCTAATTATTAAGGGTTAAAACATTCACAACACCCTAAAGACACTAACCGTAACATGCACTGCTGCAGAAGCCTTCCATGCTGAGAGGTGCATGTAGATTAAACACCATGAAAACTGCATTTCCATGTTTGATTTGTAACCCTAAAGGATATTTTGCAAACACCCTTTATAACATTAGGTGCTGTGTATATACAGTAACACTTAGAAATTGTTATTATTATTAATAGAAACTGGAATTAATCAGTTTAATTGAACAAATCATTTGCTTGATATTCTATGCATTGTTCATTTTCTACAACCTGAACATATTGATGCATCTCGTTCGTGAGGATCTGCGGTCTGACTGAATAAAAGGACGCTTGTCTTCTGAACAACAATGAAGAAAGGGGTGGAGGAATTGCATCTACAGTATGTTTTTGAAAGAATCAACTCAGTGAATGATTCAATGACTCATAACACACAAATAAACTTCAAAACATGAACAAATCATTGTCGTGAAGTTCCATGAGCTGATTCATATTTTTTTTCACTGATGCATCTCTTTTGCAGCGTGTCATTATCCTGCCTTCAACAAATTGACAGCATTCAACAAACTAAACGTACTGACGCATCTCATTCATTAATAAGGATCCGCTGACTGATGGAAAGAGAGGGTGTTTGTCGATCATTCACTCGGGCTGGCATGTGAGTCAACCTTCTTCACAGCAATCAAAAAAGGGGGGAGGAACTGCATCTATTGTATGTGTTTTTGAAAAAATCTACTCAGTGAATGATTCAGTGACTCAAGACACACAAAAATGAGCCTTATGGGATGAATCAAAGTTTTGATATATTCAGTACAAAGGACAGTAAAACCTGACATTTTTTACTTTGTGAGGACATTTGGCAAAATAAATTATTTAAAATACTAAATTAAGTTTATCTGTAAATGTAAAAACGCAAAAAGGTTTCTGTGATGAGTAGGTTTAGGGGTAGGGTTGGTGTAGGGTGATAAAAAAAAATAAAAATTGTTAGGTCAGTATAAAAACAATTTAAGTCTATCAAAGTTTTCACAATTATACAGTAGTAAAACAAAAGTGTGTGTGTGTGTGTGTGTGTGTGTGAGAGAGAGAGACCAGAGCACAAAACCAGTCGTAAATACTGTAGCATGGGTATATTTGAATCAGTAGCCAAAAATAAAGTTAAAATTGAAAAAAATAATCATTAATTAATTTATTAATAAAAAATACAGGAGACCTATTTAAAGCACTTAAAGCTCTGTCGGGTAGCAGTTGTCTAAGAAGTCTAATGC
Organism: Enteromius paludinosus; assembly: GCA_032361165.1. Classification (NCBI taxonomy): domain Eukaryota; kingdom Metazoa; phylum Chordata; class Actinopteri; order Cypriniformes; family Cyprinidae; genus Enteromius; species Enteromius paludinosus. Next base: position 12,168,691 of record JAUMHQ010000065.1, on the reverse strand, counting down.
TTTGCTTTCTGCAGTTTTTAATTAAACATAGTTCTGTAACTGGCTCTTAACTGTGCTAAGTGCAGTCTAGTGTCTTGCTCAGAATGCTTATATTTGCAAAAACAGACAGATTGCAGCTTCATGATGGAGTAGAGTTTGTGAGCGTGGATGAAGGTCACACTGTCTCATAATGCTGAAGGTTGTTGTGTGTGTATGGTTGGTTAGAATGTGCAAATGTGCAGGAGCGATCATATGAGCATGGGTGTACATACTAAATGTGCGTGTGGATATTAATAGCTCTTTCCACCTTGTGTTGGCTCTCCCTTAGGCCCGCGATGTGCGTTTTATGTTATTAACTGTTGAGAGTGTCTGCAGAGTCTCTCGGCCTCACCAGCTAATGAAGATGGATGGCACAGGCAAGATATTTTAAATATCACTGAGCGTGTGCTTGACGTCCTACAGGTATAAATGCTAAACATATGGAGAACCCTAGGGGTCCAAATTGAACACCTGCAGGAGGGAGTCGAGAAAGCTGATTGTTTGTGCATTATACGTGGTGTAATACATATTCCATTTGCTTTTTTTTTTTTGCTTTTTTTTCTCCCCATCACATCATAAAATTGTCAATGTTTAAGGAATGATGAATTAGGAAATCAATGTTCTTGATCTTTTGACATATAAGAGGTCATTGTGTATAAAACCATTCTTTAAGCTTCATAACCCAAATCTTTTTGTAGTTCTTTTGACACTTCTCTCACTTAGTAAGACTGACACAATTATTAGAAATTAGCCATATTTGTTCTGGAATCGTGCACAAAGAGCATTCACAAGATTTTTAAGGAAACAATAGCTCTCTGTGAACTTGTTTACCTCATGTCTGAAGAGGCTGGGCCAATAGTTTTTTTTTTTTTAGCTGCCTAAAAGAACACGTTATTGTTCTTTGAAGACTTTTCTCATCCATTTTGATGTCTAGGTGAAACAACGTTCCTATAGGTGTTTGGAAATGTTGTTTTGTGAATACCCGTTCGTTTATGTCGTTTAGTTTTATCGGACTAGGTGTGAACAAGCCTTAAGAACAGCAAGCCTGAAACCAACACTAGCGATCTCAAACGGGCCCTTCACACCGATTTGACACATCTGTTTGTTGGTGCTGTGCTCAGGTCTTTTGTTGCACTTTTGTCTCAGACATGAAGAGGCCAGAAGTGAGGATTCAGTGCCACGTCACCACCTGTCCACATGCATGATGTGTCACTTCCCCTGAGGCTCTGTCATACGAACAGTGTTCAGGCCACCAACATTGTTCAGCTCTTCTTAAAGGGATAGTTTACCCTAAAATGAAAATTCTGTCAGTAATTACTCACCCTCAAGTCGTTTTAAACCTGTAAGACTTTTGCACCTCCTTGGAAAACAAATCAAGATATTTTGCTGAAAATCCCAGAGCTGCTTTGTTGAATAAAGTCATTATTTATGTTTTCTTTTTAAAATATATTTTTTAAAAAAAGAGTAAAGAATAGATTTATATTACTTGAAATCATTTTAGCTTTATTAATTGTAAATAAAAATGTGAAATGTAACCAAACAGAATAAATTACGGACATTACATTATGGTGTTATTTCCATTTAAAGTGAATTTCAATTTAATTTAAATCAGGAGAGTTAACTATAAATGATGAAGATAACATTTTGTAGCATATTACTGTAGCTCATTAAGGGAAATGTAGATACATAATTACTATTAATTATGATTAATTGCAGTTATATATATCAGCTGCCAGTAGTAACTGTAGCAGAATTTTACCAACATCTAGTCTGTTCATTCAGCCAAGTTATAATATAAACTCTTAACTTCACGTGGCCACAGAAAAATACCTTCTTACATTATTACTGCATTAGTGCATGTAGCAAGGGTCAAACTCGTAAAGGGACAGTTATTTGCAAGTCAGAACCAGAAACTTTGCAAATGGTTTAGTAACTCTACGTTAACTTGCATAACTGGACCCACAAGTTTGCATACATTCACACATGGGGAAAGTGCAAAGAAGGAAATTAGGAAAAGCCCAAATTAAAGTTATGAAAAGAGAGTCAGTTGACTGCCTGTAAAACCATCAGTGACGTTTATAACAGGTTCTATAACTAATACTAAACCTCTGCTTCGTTTAGTTATATGTACGATGCAGTCTCGAAGTCCTAAAGGTTCCAAGGTTTTGGATTGGCAATCATGATTTAAAGAGTGATGAATTCCAAAGATGTCTGGACTGATTGGTAGATGAAAGGAGAGATCTGTGGATCTTGAGTTACATGGACAGTCAAGGCCTCGGCCTGGCATAAAACTTAGGTGTTGCCGTGGAGTTAAATGCATCTAGGCCCACCTGATGTGGTTGCATCAGGCCCGGGGACTTAGCCAGGAGACGAGAGAGATGGTGGGGTTCCAGCATCCAGAAAAAGCAAAAAGCCATGCGGGTGACCGCTGTGGGGCATTTTGAAACATGTTGAAGTCACACCTCTTGTGGGTCAAATCATTTTGGAGGGATCTTTATGGCTATTTGTTTATAAGCATGGTAATTTGCATATGCACTGGAATGGAGGTTGATATACAGATTAGAAGAGATTCTTAAAACACTGACTGTAGCAAAGATATCAACATATAACATACACTCTGAAGGATATGTGTTCACTCAAAGAAAGTTTTCCTGTAAATTAATTTAGGGAAAAAGTCCTTTGGCTTTTCAACGGGGAGAACTAGTCAGAGTTGCCTTGTTCACATTCCTTCAAGCAATAAACCAGTCTTATCAGTCGGCTGACATGGAATCAGAGGCCTGTTTTGCCTTCCAGAGGCTTCAGCTGGGTTTAGGGGGAAGGGTCCACAGACCCTCATATTTGCAGTTTGAGTTACCCCTTGCTCTGGTAAGACGGTATTAAAGTTTATCTGTTAAATGTAACAAATAGTTTACTCCTGATTGGTTCAAATGCTACAATTTATACAATTGTAGTTTAAATAAAATATTATAATTTTAATTAAATAAAGGTTTTTAATTTAATGCAAACAAAAATTTTACTTAGCTACGATTTAGCTAAATGATGGAAATAGCATTAAACTGTTGTTTTTAAGATTACAAATCATTTGATAAGTAGGATTAATATTCTAGTAACTGTAATAATTAACACATATATAGAAAGAGAAAGGACTATTATCGTATATCAGTAATTTTTTAGGTAAAGTCTCAAATGTCTGTCTCTTTGTCTCTCCTGCTGTCTTGTTCTTTGTCGTCTTCTCTCTTATCCTCTGCTCTGTTGTAACGGTTCCGAGTTCCTTATATTCCTCCGAAGGCTTGTTCTGGAAGCGCTGTGGGAGGTATGTCTGCTACCATTATCCACATTGTCACGGCCCCCACGGCCCGCTTTCAATATTCAAGCACACAGGGAACAGGGATAGGCAGCAGCTTGATAGGATTGTTTCCAGAGTCCATATGCCAGGCCGAAAGATTTCTGCCACTTGCTTCCCTAGTGTGTATGTGATTGTGTGTGCTACAGATCAAGACTTTCACTAAAACCCAACTTTATGGGATTTTGCACTGTGCCGTGCGCTTGTGGGTAAGGTATATTGGCAGACTGTTTGTGAGTCTTTACTCTCAGAAATAAAGGTACAAAAGCTGTCACTGGGGCGTTACCTGTTTGTACTTAAAGAATTCATTTTGGTGCCTTAAAGGTACTTATTAGTACTTAAAGTGTCCATATTTGAACCTAATAGGTACAAAAGTGTACCTTTTGAAAAGGTACCGCTCCAGTGACAGATTTTGTATCTTTTATTTCTGAGAGTGTTGCAGTTTATATTAAACAAACACACACTCTCACAAAGTTAAGGTTAAAGTTCAGTAAAGTAATACACTTGTGCTTCACTTGTGTAACTTTTGAACTTAACATTTGTGGCGTATCTACACGTAGAAGGGTTGCGTTCAGGGAGTTAGGTTACTAATACAGTATGTACCCTTTGAGAGTAAATAAGGATGAAGTTCAAAAGTGTACCATTACTGTCCCAAGCAGCTCTAATGATCAATTTCGTGCATTTCTTTTTTCTAAAAGATTATTATATATTAAAGATGTTAGCGATTATGTAATTAATGTTTATTTTATTTACTGAAAAAATATATTTTTAATTATTTTTTTTAATGAACAGTTATTACATACAGAAAAATATTAGAGAAATAAATGTGTTGTGTAAGTAATGTTTATTTTGTTCCAGCCATAGAATTCAGAACCATGTAAACCTATGGGCAGTTACTGACCCAAATTATAATTTTTATTTTTATTATTTTTTTTTTATTTAATTTATTTTAAGTTTTCAATTGCGTTATTTTTTTATAATAATTATTTTAATATATATTTGTATTTTTTTATTTTACAGCAGGCCTGTGACTCTATGGGCATAGTTTAGCAAGGTTTTTTTCCTCTTCTTCTTTTCTCTCTTTTTTACCCTGGAGGAAAACAACGAGATGTTTCCAAAAGATTTCTGTATTTTTAGAAAGAAAAGCATGGCAAGCTGTTATGTGATTATTTATTTATTTTGCACCTGCACAACTTTGCAGGTAAAATAAGTTAATTCAGTCAGATGGGATTGTTTTCCCCCACTGGGAGGATTGTTTTCTGTTCTGCATATCCTCCCAGAGAATCACGTTGATGATATAACACTCGAGGACATACAGTACGCTCGATACCTGGAAAAACTTAAAATGGTCGAGGTACTACGTTCTGCAGCTTTCCGGTGGAACAAAGTGATTTTTTGACATTTACTTTATCTCATATATTATTTACTCATTTATCATCGCCTGGTGATGTCGCAAGCTCACTGTAGTCATAACCACTTTTATTCACAAAAACAAAACTCTGCTTCCAAATAGGGCTTATGTTCGTTGTGCTATAAAATGCTTCCCTGTGGGTATAATTACCTATTTAATTCCCAGAATAAACTTTCCATATCGATAACGATATCGATATCTGCGATACTAGTACTTGGTCTCGGATTGAAAAGAAAATAAGTAGCCTCTCCAGTCCCTCCAGTGAGAATGACTCGGGTGTTTTGACTCTTGTTAGCAGTGTGCACTATATAGGTTTACACCCATGATGCTCAGCACATACACAAGCGTTCCTTCTCTAAGGAAGCGTCCCAGTCTCCTCCTTGTTTGCTTCACTCATGCGCTGTCCCCTCCGGCGAAGTGTACACTAGTCCCTGGTCTCTTCTTCCTGCTCGTTCTTGCGTGCTCATAGCGGCCTGTCAGTGTCCTATTAGTCAAACACTGTCATCATCACAGTTTATTAGCATGTGAAAGGTCACCGTCATGTCGGATGCTAATTGCTGCGGCGCTAAACAGGCGATTGATCGGCAGATGAGCTGAAACGTGACAGGAGGCCATGATTCACGTGGATATCGATACATTCTTGACCCCGTCTGCACATAAATAAAACCAACCGGTCTGTCGCATTCTGTCGTACATCCTTATCAGTAGATACAGGCGTATCGTGAGGGTCGGTCGACATTGAGATATATAGAGGTCTTAAAATAGGCCTTAAAGATGAGAGCCGTGATAGAGTCGCACGCAAGATAAGCATGTGACTTCATTTTGATCGATGGCAGGGAAATAAAGTGTAATCATAATGGAGAGCCGTGTGTGGTACGCTGTGTCTGAGCCCCTGTCCGTCAGGAGTGCTAGGGCCGATAGTGTTTGCTCTGTTTACATTTATAATATCTCTCCATTCCAATCCCTCCTGACAGGTTTTTCGTACAAACTTTCCTGGCATTGTGGCATATTTCTGGATAAGAACCAACTGTCTCATTCTGCTCTCTTGGTAAATACCATATCATTTCAGACATATTTGTCTACCTTAAACTCCCTCACTGCCTCTTCTTTCCCTTGCCTACATTTTGATTATCTCTCAAAGCAGCTATAGTTATTTACTTGTTGTGTATCCATGTTTTTCCTGGTACATGCTAAAACAAGGATAAATGTTACTAATAATATATAACCAAGCCAATCAACTAGTTGCTTCTATTAAAATACTGGATGTTTAAAAGTGCTTATAACACACACATTCTGCATGACCATATTCTACATCCCTACTTCTGCCCGATACCTTAAAGGAGTCATACAAAGACAATTTCTTCTAGCTTATATGATTCTTTAGGGTCTTAATGGAAAGTTTGTAATATAGTTTGTTTTAAAATTTAAAAATATTATTTTTTTAATTTTCGCTAATTTAACCCTGACAAAAACAGCTCTTTGGAAATCACTATGTTCTGTGTACTTCCCCTTTAAATCTTCACGAGCTCCGCTGACCCCGCCCCTCTTTTCCGGTGCCCTCGGAGGATCTTTATTTAGCCGTATTCATAGTAGAACTTGTTAATTAGCACATTATTAGGAAAGGAGATTTGCAAAGATTCATTAAAAGACATTATACTCACTGCTTCTGTCCCGCGAACATAAATGCATTTCGGTTGATCAAGGGTGCATTTCCTTCAGAACCAAACGTAACGTTAATCCTCGGCGTCTTTAGTCACTCAGATGTCGGGGGTAAGTCATTACTGCTATGTTCATTAATACATTCAGCAACGAAACACCTCAATCTCTTAGGAGTCTTGCTTGTCTCTGCGTCTCGGTCTGATGACGGCTCACTCAGGGCGGATCTGAGGTAAGACACCAGTTCAGTCTGCTGTCAATCAACTATTGTGGGAGTGACCTCTGTCGGACCTCTGACATCACACCGACATGCATTTGAGAATGGCTTGATTTCAGAAGGGGCAACTTATTTTTATTACGTTAAAAGAAAACTACTGGTGGATCTTTATCATTGTAGGGTGGTTGTGTGTTAATAATATGAATATTTCTGCCTTTCTTAATTTCTTCACAGGAAGCCCTTAAAGTTTCTCTTTTCTAGGCAACAGCTGGTTTATAAGCACTTCTCATTAAAAGTGGCATGTACAGTAATAAGAAATCGAAACTCGTAGCAGTGCAGAGACGAGTTTGTTTGTAGCAGCATTTAACTGTGAGATACTGAAACCACCATAATGAGCCGCTTGCGTGTAACATATAGCAACATATAGCACGTATATTTAAATAAATCACATCCTTTACAATTCGGAAATTACTATATAAATTGCTTGGTTTTAAGTATTTGTGCAGCCACAGAGAACTTTTTACATTTCTCAATGTTAAGAAAGGAGGAATCTTGATGGAGCTATATGCTAAAAACCATTGAGAACTCCTTAGAAAGCATATATAGCAATGCCCGTCATGCCAGTGAGTTTTGCATGCGTATGCAGTACCACTTATGTTCGTCATATTTTCTTCAGAAAACATAAAAATCTTGTTTGTGTGTGTGTTTTCTCAGCAGTGGTTGACAAGCAGTAATCAGCCTCAGGATTTGAGTCCCTGCAGGGGGGTTTTTGTTGGTATTTGCATCAGGCAGTTAATGAAATGATCAACGAGAGAACAAAGAAACAAATAAATCAAAAGCCAAACAGAAAAAAGGCCTCTCAGTGCAGCCTAAGAAAGCTGTGTCTTTGTGTATGCGCTATTGATGGCTAGATGTTATAGATCGTCAAGTCTTTGCTGGGCTCTGGTCGATGTCATGCGCGCCATCTAATATCCTCCTATTTTCTTCCAATGCCACATTTAAGAATCGCACCCGAAGGATTAAAGCCTTCGCTGAAGGCTTCCCGCTGACCACGGGACATAATGTCATCTCATTCCTGACTTTAATGTGTTCCCAGGGGGTTTACACTGTCCTCTGCACCGAATCAGACAGTTTTAGCTGGGCTTTGCCACTTTTTCCATTTCCAACTGGGTCAGTTGAGCCGCAAAGACTGAATGCTTGATCAGTCTAACTAATTATGGCTTAATTAGGGAGCTTGTTCTAAACCGAGTACTTCACAATAACATGCCAATGAGAGCACCTCAAGACAAGCGTTTAATCGGGGAGGCATGGCTACACAGTGACAAAATGCAGCACTGATTTTTTTTTTTCATTATCTGTATTGACAACAGAGTTTCACCACCAGGCTGAATTTCTGATATTGTGCAAGTGATATATGCTGGAAAAAAGGACACCTAAACCAACCGAAGGTGGTTTGCTGGTATTTGCCGTCCAACAAGCTGTTTCAGTGGTTCTAGAGGGGTTTGGGACAGTTTACACCAGACTAGTCAAATTTCAAGGCCAAATAAATCAGGTTAATTAAGCTGCTAAAACACTGAGCACACTGAAATAAGAAACTGAATGTCATAGTTGAAATTAAGATGGCCACGAAAGCACACAGATTATTTTAAAATGTTTTTATTACTATATGCTACAAGTTAGTGTTTTTTAATATTTAACAAGGTAAGGAAGCCCATTTCTGACACTAAATAAAAAATAAAAAAAGATGATTGTGACTTTTTATCTCAGAATCCAGAGATATAAACTCGCAAGTCAGAATATCAGTGTTTTTTTCCATTCAAAATTGGACTTTATAATTCTCAATTGCAAGTTTATATCTCACATTTCTGAGAAAAACAAATGGTGAGTTACAGTATAAAGTCAGGACTTCCGAGATATAAAGTCGTAATTCTGACTTTATTACTGGCAATTGCAAGTTTGTCATGCACTTCTGACTTTTTTTCTTGTAATTGCGGCTATATATCTAGCATTTCTGACTTTGTAACTCGAAATTGCAAGTTTATATCTCACAGTTCTAAGAAAAAAAAGTCAGAATTGCGATTCCATATCGTGCAATGCTGAGAAAAAAGGTCAGAATTGTGAGATAAAATGTTACAATAACCATTTTTTTATTCAGTGGCAGAAATGAGCTTCCATAGCAAGGATATTAAATTAATGTTACAAAATATTTTTAGTTTAAATGTATGCTGTTTACTATTACCATAAAATGTTAAACAGCACTATTGTCAACATTGCTAATAATAATAAATAAAAAAATAAAAAAATAAAAAATACTGTTTATATAAACTAAAACATAAATTTTTTGTACTGCCCATACTATAAATATATCTAACAATGTTGATATATTCATAGTTTTATATGCTGTTAGTGCTGTATTTTCTGCTTGTTTTCTGTTTACTACTTGTCTCTTGACCCCTTTGTGACCTCGCCCACCAGAACACATTGAAACAATGATACAGAGAGAGAGAGTTATAGCAGGTCTAGTGCACTCTGGGTCAGGTGAAGGCATTTTTGGATTTAATGAAAATTTAATAAACACATTTTCGCTCTGGCTATAGGCATTTCTCGCTTCAATCTTTATGCAAGCATTCTGCCATCCCTCTTTCGCTCTCCTATATTTTTCCTCTGAAAATAGATCTCAGAGTGATTTTTCTCTCATGTTTCTGTTGGTCTCTGTAGGTTGGAGAATAGATGATGGATCCACTCATAGCATACGTGATGTATCTATATATATCCATACTGGGTGAATTGAATCAGCACGGAGTGAGACAGAACATGGCCGTGCTGTTGAGATGGGCAACTAAACAGATGCTCAATAGTTCTCCCTTATTTGAACCATAATTTTAATCCCTGTGGCTTAAAATATAAAAGCAGATACCACCCATGACCACTGATCTCCACTGTATGCAGAATGAATAGTAGAAATTAACTGGCGGCGTTCATAGTTGTTAATATTTATCTTTTTTTTCATCAACAACAGACATAATGAAAAAAGATGTATTATTATATATTATGAAATAATTTTAACAGCAAACATCCTGTTGAGATGGATGGATGGATGGATGGATTCATGGATTATCTGTAACTAACAGCATCACATGGCAGTGCAAAAATACAGCGAAAGACATTTTCGTCAAATGACGAAAAATACTTAATTATGTAAAACCTATGTAAAATATCTACGTCCTTATCTGACATATATTTGCTAGTTCAGTCACAGAAAAGGATTTACATGCAGGAAAGATTGCAGAGGACTGTATCTCTCTATTATTCAGTAGTTTGTCGATATTAAGCTGTTTGGCTTCAGTCAGCATGTCTTACAAAGCAGGAGGCACTCTTTCCCACAAGCAACGCTGAAGAATCTCCTTAGGTATCGGTTATGTAATATCTCACTCTATGAACTGCTGTGGACTGAAAATGACTGTTAACCCATCCTATCTCCCTCGCTCTTTCTATCTCTTCGTTTAGATGTTTAGCTGGAGAAACAGCGCCGAGTTCTGGCAGAATACAGCCTGGTGACTTGTTTTGAGAACTCAACCAATAGCAGCGTCTGGCCAGTTGTGCTCCTCCAATCAGATGCAGGCGGCAACCAATCAGCAGGCATCACTCCCCAAAGCTGCAAGACTTGAACATTAGAGCTCAAGAGCTACAGATCAATCAAGCCGAGAGAGACCTTGTCACATCAGATCTTACAAAATTATCCCAAAGACGCTACATGGCATGAATAAGTCAGTCACCTTCATGAAAAATAAAAAATGTGAATCGTTAAACAGTCGTTTGAGGTTTCTACCTCATCGCTCATGGGAAAGGGCTCTCTTCTGTTCCTTCTAAGAGCTTCACCTTTGTGCTGTGATCCCTTCTTTCTTCGCCTGCCAAAGTCCCTGCTGCCTTTGCTCTGAATGCCCAGGTGATTTTTCAATTTCAACAATCTGTCTTTCTATGTTCACATTCTATAATGCAACCGTTACAAAAGCTGAAGCAACATTTGTAATGCGTCTGAATATGGTATTTCAACTGAAGCATGTTCGATAACAAGAAAGATCAGTCATTTACTTTTCATCAAGAGCCTGCTTTGTCCTAGATTTTTCTCTTAAAAATTTAGGAGAACCCAAATAAATTATAATGAAACAAGACCCAAGTGGGGATTTTTTTTTGTAAGCTACGTTTACATTTAAGACTTTTAATTTGACTATTAATTTGAGTGATTTCATTTCTTTTATATATATATATATAATACAAATTTTCATTACAAAGAAATAAAAATAAATCTTATATGTACTACAATTTTACACAAATTTTAGTATTGCTTTCATTTAATCCAATTGTTAAACCCTGTTACCCAGGTTACTGTAAGAAAACTTAACAAATATGTAGTTGTTAATTAACTGGAAATATAGGTTATGAAAAACTATCAACATTTGGTCCTAAACTGAGTAACAGCTTCTTGTAATCAAAATTTATAATCTTGTTACCAATTCTGCATTCATTTTAATGCAGCACACACAAAGAGCAATAACGACGAATGCGGTGGGTAATCCATTCATTATTTATTTATGTGTATTACTTAATTTTATGATTCCTGGACAAAATCAGTTGCCTGTGATTGAGGATAGTGTGAGCTGCAGCTGGGAAATATTGGCAAATTCGTACTAAATTATTTCTAAAGTTTCAGATTCTGCAATCTCTGTCACATTAAGTTGGCTCAGTTGTTAGTTTGGCTCTTTTGGCACAAAATCTGTTTATATTTGATACATTTGTATTTTTTTTTAATATATAAAAAGCTATTTATTTCATTTGTCTCTTTTATCAGATTTACCAATTGTTAGAACTCATATTTGTGCTGATCATTTATGAACAATAAGTAAAACTAAACTGCCAGCAATAACTTCAGAGAATTGGGTGGGCCAGAGGGCCTGCTGTGCAAATATTTTGTGGCTCCTCCCCTATAGCAGATCAAATCTCACTTCAAACTTTTGTTAAAACTTGAGAGCCCTGTGTATATATATATATATATATATATATATATATATATGTATGTATGTATGTATGGTAAGATTACAGTGAATTGGGTAACAGGCCAAAAGTTGGGGTTTTCCTTTCATACTGAAATGAATTTGAATGATTTGAGCACAGTTTGAGAAATAGATCTTTCATGAAACTCAGCCACATGTGAAATCATTAGGGGTGTAACAATACGCGTAATCGTATTGAACTGTTCGGAATGAGGCTTTCAGTTCGGTACGCATACGAACTGAACGATTCAGAAAAAAAAAACTAAACTAATAATAAACTGTGTAAAATATAATGTTTTCAGTGCTACGCTCAACAAGGCAGCGCAAACGACTGGACAGGGAACCGGCGCCTGCTCCTCCCACCCCCAAACAGACGAGAACCAGAACCACACACATTACAAACTATCACCCGCGGCATTCAGGTAACATTAGGCATTTCCCTTTGCCATTTCAACCCAACATCCAGCTGTTTAACCAGAGCTGCATCTTTCTGCTCTAACACACTAAAATAATGTTTGTATTGGCGTTAACGATACTTTAGCATTAAATGTAACATAAGGGTACGTTCACGAAGCATCTAAAAACAAGTGGAAAACGCGAGGTGCGTCGCTTCCTCCACCAAATTCAAAGCGTCTGCAGCGTCTGCTGTTACTAGGCAACCATGAAAGCGCTGTCAGTTACAAAATCATTTCTGCTTTGGATTTTAAACTGCACGGCTCTGTTGAAAATGAAGAGCTTGCGCGTGCAAAACGCGCTGCAAGTAAACGACCACTATGTCTTTGATGACACATACACCACGAAATTCAATTGTGGCTCTCTCCCCTGTCGTCTCCCTTCACGCGGATTGTCCGGCAGGAAAATACGGCACCCTGCATGTCAGAGGATGGCGCGCACGGTCTACGAACACGGGACGCTCAGCTTTCACGATTTGAAATGGCTCAAATCTACTTCTTATTAAGTTTTAATTAATCAATAAATACCATCCAAAACTGACTTTTCCAAAACACTTCTTTATATATACATATTATACATATTATGTTAGTTTTAATAAATAAAAATGTAAAAAAAAAATCAAAGAAATTCTCTTTTTTTATTGTATTTTTGCCGTATCGAAAACATACCGAACCGTGACACTACTGTATCGAACCGAACCGAACCGAACCGTGATTTTTGTGAACCGTTACACCCCTAGAAATCATATAGGCCTTTTTCTCAGGAGAAAGCACAAGCAAACACCAACTTGCTCCCAATTTAGGGTGTTTTCACACTTGAGTCCTCTTTAAGGGTGTTTTCACACATGAATTTTGGCCCATACTGTATGTGACCACTCCAAATGATCTCAGAAGCGAACCGAGATCAGCTCAGAAGGAGGTTTGAGTACGGTTCGCTACGTCCATTGCGAACACAAGCCAGGCGTTTATCCATTGGTATAGTAATTGATCAATTTGATTTGATTTGATTTATTTAGCCTTTTTTTTGTGAAAACCTATATCTGAACTGTAAATCATATTTAAAGGGGTCTTGGTTCGGTTTTTTTAAAGACAACTTAAGTGTGAAAACACCCTAATTATGCACTTCAGTAACTAATGGATTAATATTGTTTTTCCAATAATTGTCTAATCTATTATTATCAAAAAGAGTCTAGACCAGATAAAGAGGTATATTAATGTAGTTCTTTTTGATAAGAGCCATGGCTGCTTAACGCATTAGTTTCTTATGACCGTAATCTAATTGATGAAGAAGTGGGATAAAATCAGGGATTACATTTTCTATAACAGCATCAAATAGCAATAAAAAATACAGTGACAAGATATAGACAAGATATTTGGCTTTTTAAATTCAAAATGCACTTTATCCATAAAAAATGAGTGTTAGAAGAAAATGTTGACAAGATGTTGCATCTCAGAATCTAAATGAAGTCGTACCAATGAATGTTAAATGAAGAATTTCCTGGAAAAAGTGAACGTCCACATTAACATTTCTCATTGCTGGGTGTGTGTACGTCCACATTTGTGTGTGTGTGTTCACGTGCTTCTGTGCATGTCAAGCTAATCAAAACTGTTCTGTTTTGATGTGCTAGCTCTCTGTGGTGTTCTGCTTGAATAGGCTTCTGAAATCAATTCCCAACCTTGATTGTAACCTGCCTCATTTTATTTATGTAATTCTCTCTCTCTCTCTCTCTCTCTCTCTCTCTCTTTCTCTCTCCCTTTGTCTGGCGAAAGCTGATGAGAAAGTCAAACTGTTTCGGCTTGACATTTCCAATGAATTCAGCCGAGACGCATTCGATCTCACCCGGCCCAGAAAGCGCCACCTGCAGGTGCGTCTGATCCTGTCGTAGGTTTAGCGTTTGATTTATGTGGGTTCATCTTGATTTAACGATCAGGACTGTGTAAAAATGAGCGTGAAAGGCTGCGTTTATAGGGCAGCATGAATCATCAGCAGAAGTCTGACAGCATGCACCAATTTCATCCAATTTGCATTCGACAAGCATGTAAAGCAACCAAATCAAATGTTACAGAGTTTTCCTTTTCATCTCGACAAAGGGAATCTTCCTGGTTCGCTCAGGCAGTACGTGTGTGTTGGCAGAGCAGAAGGAGTTGTACATCACGGCTGGCCGGTTCAGTAATCACAAAGCTCCCAGACTCTTCCTGTCTATCTCCCACACAGAAAAAGTGAGTGAGAGAGACAAGCAGAGAGAATGAAACAAATAGAGAGACGCAGAGCAAGAGAGAGACAGCCAAATTCAGGATTGTTGAGATGAGTCTGGTTTTGGGACAAGTTAGAAGATATTATAATTAGCTTTTAAAAAATGGAAAACAATTAATACCTCTGCGTTTAAAAAAAAAGTCTAAAGCGCATATAAAACAAAATAAATATCAAATATTAAAATATAAAGTATGCTAAATATTTATAAATAAATAAATGTGTATATATATATTTTTTTTCTTTTTTCATAATTTACATTTTTTTATTTTTTTATTTTATATAATATTTATGTAACATGTAAAACTGTACATATATTCTAAATATTTCGAAATACATATTTTATTTATTTATATTAGAGCTGTTCATTACATATAAAATAAACATTTTTTGTTTGCACAGTAAACGTGTCTATACTGTTCATATTTATTATGTATATATAAATACAAACACATGCATGTATATATTTAAGAAAAATACGTTTGTGTTTATAAATTATATTTATAATATAAAATATTAGAATATAAATATATAAATGTATATACAAGTAAATATTTTCAAAATATGTGTGTATGTGTGTGTTTTAATATATACATCATAAATATACACAGTACGCATACATACATTATGTAAGCAAAAACGTATTTTTGGATGTGATCATGCAATCATTTGACAGCGATTATAAACTGTATATAATGTATTTTATATTCAAATCCAGTTTAAATCCTGTCTCTTGCTTTCCAGTCCCTTCCTCTGAGCATTGTAGTTTATTCAGTATTTCATCTGATTTAATTTAATTTTTTTATTTCCCAAGTCAACCAAGGTGTGCGCACACAGATGCTTGTTTCGTGAACTTCACAGATTAAATTTGTTTCCTAGCTATTCGTGAATAATATGGAGGCACTTTCTGCTTGAAACTTTTGCACTGTCGTGACATATTTATCTGTGAACAGATCGTTGATTTGCATTTTGATACTTTTGGCTCAAGGTGTGCTTTTAAGTACATATTAGTGGTTCCTGTCACTTTAAATGGCCCAGACTTACATAAGTGAGCGACAAGCGACTGGACTTTCCATTATGCCGGTACAATCTGCAAACTCTCAAGACAGCTGAACTGCAATGTCAGCTCTGAGCTGACTGAACACAATGAAACAACTGCCAACTCTCCACACGCTATTACCAGCCCACCCCGCACTAATGGAACAAAGGAAACCTTTACCATCACCCTACCGTGCATGCCAACACTGTTGGACAATAACACCAAAGACCTAGTGGGGGTCTGAGACAACACTGACAGGTTCCATTTAAACTACACATAAATAATGTTGAAATATAAACATTTTGGAATGTTGAACAAAAAGTAAAAACGATTGTATGTTTGAGTGTGTGTGTATATAAAGTATTTATATATATATATATATATATATATGTGTGTGTGCACACAGTACCCCATATTGACCGAAAAACAGAATTGTTGACATTTTTGCAGATTTATTAAAAAAGAAAAACTGAATTATCACATGGTCCTAAGTATTCTGTGCTGTGACACTCCTATATTCACTTATTTACTCAGGTGCTGTCCATTTCATCTGATCATCCTTGAGATGGTTCTACACCTTCATTTGAGTCCTGCTGTGTTTGATTATACTGATTGGAC
>JAUMHQ010000065.1:12125236-12140680 GCA_032361165.1 Enteromius paludinosus | reverse complement strand
ACAAAGAAGGTCAACAGATTTATGAAATGCTGGTGGGTAAAGAGAGATGACAAAAAGGGGTGTATTACTGTAAAGTGGACTGGATAGACTTTCCATTGAGAAAGGAAAAAAAGGTGGTAAAATTATGTGTTAAATATATCCATATTAATATCTGTATCTATATAAACTGAAATATCTGTTTGCTAAATGAAGCCAGCTAACATAAGTCATATTTCTATTTTAACTGTGATAATAGAACTGTGATTTTTGTTTGTTACAGTGGCAGTAAGGAAGAAGTTTCCCAATGTTTCCAGAGGGGCTTTGGGGATTGCTGTGAATTCGAAGCTGGGGGAACTGAGACTGTTAGAAAAGAAAAAAAAATAATACATTCTAAGTATGTTGATTTATGTTCATACACATATACATATACATATACATATATATATATATGTGTGTGTGTGTGTGTGTGTGTGTGTGTGTTTTAGACACACATAAGTATGTTAAGGAATTTGAGAATAAATTAATAAAATGTTCCTTGCTTGACTGATATGCTATATGTATGTTGTAGACATCAAATAAAGATTTTTTTCAATTGTTACATGTGAATGCATTTTCTTAGATTGAAATATATGAAGGGTAAAATATGTTTTTTTGAATGATTTTAAATATTTATAATTTGTATTTTAAAATATATTTTGAAATATATTTCCAAATATACAAAAAATGGCCAAAAAATATATGTGATAAAATACATTTCAAAATATGTTATAAATATATTTTAAAATGCATTTTAGCACATATATTTTTTGGCCATTTTTTGTATATTTGGAAATATATTTCAAAATATATTTCAAAATACATTTTTTTACCGTATGGGCACTTTCACACTTTCCAGATTCACATTTATGTTTTGGAGAAAACTGACCATGCTTTTGGTACCACTCACTAAAAATCAAATAATATAAAGATGTAGCTAAAATGCAAACTGTGCTGAATAGCAGTATAGCGTTGCTAAGGTCATATTCTGAAATTAGCTAAAGTATGACATGGCACTGCAGTAAACGACTTCAGTGTCTGGTTAAGACACAGTTAGACAGCTCTGACCTGGTTTTTCCAGCAAGGAGACCACAGCAGCGAAGCAGAGAGGTCTGCAGACATACACATGTGCTGCATTTGTTGGGTTGTAATGAGGACAGTGGTATTTTCTTAGTGATTATTTCAAGGTTTATCGCTACAAGAGGTCTGTATAGTGCAGGAGATTATATCAGAGGCTGAATATGTACGTATGTGCGTTTGCCTGCTCTGCACCATGTTGTAGCTGATTGCTCTGCCATGTAAGTGAATAAGGACATGTCTAAGGTTATGCTGTTACAAGACACATTGACACACTATCGATCTGGCTTTTAACAAAATGACAGAACGAATGCCTGGAAGCATCATTGCTGCTTCTCTCTCTCTCTCTCTCTCCCCCCACCACCTCTCTTTCACTTTCTCATTCGTTTTATCTTGCTTTTGCCTTTATCCGTGGAAAGTAATTAACTCCACTGTATCCGCAGTGTGTGTGTGTGTGTGTGTGTGTGTGTGTGTTTTAGTGGTGCTCAGATCCTCTTGTGATTTTCACTTAATCTTTAGAGGGACTTGGTAATCTAGAGCAGTCATTGCCAGAAATATTTACTCACACAATAAAAAAAAAAAAAAAAAAAAGCCTGGAACTAAAGAACAGAAGGATGAGAAAAGAACTGGCAACATACAGATTTCTACATTTTTCTTCTAGCTTGAGACCACTAGTGAAAATATTTTTACACGTGTGTATCTATATGCATACAACAGTTACAAAGTTTGAGGTCAGTAATTTATTATTTTATTTAATTTTTTAAAGAAACTAATTTTTTTAAAGCAAGGACACATAATCAAAGACATTTGATTTACAAAAATCTCTTTCAAATAAATATTACATTCATCAAATAATCCTGAAAATCCTGTTTCCACAGAAACAATGTGATGGTTGCTGAAAATTCATCGTTGTAATCACAGGAATAAACTATATTTTAAACCTTAATAATATTTCACAGTATTTCTGTTTTAAATGTATTTTTAATTAAATAAATGCATCCTGGCTATTTCAATATTTTCAATTCTATATTTTCTATTTACAGTGGGGACTTTTGGACCCCACTGTAAGTCCTGAGTGTTTTTATTAACAAGAAAGTGTGAGTGGTATAATAGTGTATTATAGATGAATTTCTGTTGACATTTCTGTGCTTTAAATGTGTTGTGTTATCTAGGTTGAGCGCAGCTGTTGATATGAGACTCACCTCTCACTCTCACCGCACCAGAATAAACGCCACAGCCAAGCTGAGGCACTATGGGAAATGATGGCCTCTCGTAGTCACTGATACACAAAACACACACTCCCCTTCTCTCTGCTGTAAACTCGTGAACACGTCAAGAAAGTGTTTTACGCTTCAAAGGTACACCTGTCTGTTTTTGTTGTTTATATTAAAGGCTCAACAAATTAGCAAAATTGCTAGGCGTAAAAAGGATTTTTTTTACATTTTTAAATATTATGTTCATGTTTTGCAGTTAGTTTGTTTTATTTTTTTTTACTTAGCATTGTCAGATTAGCGGGGTTTTTTTCAATTTCTTTTCAAACAATTTCACAAAAAACAGGTTTCCTGAACACTTATTTTTGCACAATACTTTCAAATATCAGCATAAAAAATCTTCATAACCTATTCTTGTATTATCAGTATGATTAAGCACAGAAGGAAACTTAACATACTGCATTTGTCAGCCTATGACATACAGCTAGATAAGTTCTGCCGTGATAAGACATAGCCAGTATGCTAAAACATTTCAAAGTGGATAAAGAATACCTTGGAGAGTTTCTGTGCAGATACAGGTACTGTAAATACGCATTCACCCGGTGAATTGGCAGCTCACATGACCATCTGTCTCCTCAGAACAGGGTGAGAAGGGCGAGCTGGCACACAACTGGCCCTGACAACTGCCAAATCACCTGGAAATAAATTATGCTATATATCTTGCTTAAGATCACAGCGAAATGTCATATATGACGTCTGTCCTTCCTGGATGGAAAGGCCACATGCGGCAAACATTATCAGACGCTCAGTCAGCTCATCAGCTCAATATAAAGGGTCTTTTAAGCAAAGTGCCACAGCAAATTCACATGAACATCGATTTATTACTGAACCGTGAATCACGCAGCTTCCAGATGTAAGAGTGCAAAAAGGTTCTTCACAGCACCGTAGACTGATTCATTTTCACCTTAAAGAGATGGCAATACAGTTCTTTGAGGAAAAAGAGATTTCGTTATAGTCACTTTTAGATCAATGTATTCGTTTTTAGGTTTTTAGGTAAAGTCAGGGATCACCTACAGTGCTCCATGTTTGTCACATACTGTATTAAATCTATTCATATTATATTGTATTTGTTTCATGTTTTTTTTACATTCAGCTGTTTATTTATTTATCGAATTTTTATTACCAGCTGAGAACCCCTGATCTGACAAATTTAGAGATCAACAATGTTGTTATTATTTTTTATTTTATATAATTTAATATAATTTTTCATCACCAGCTGAGAACCACTGATCTAGCTGTGAACAACTATGGATTTATAGTTGCTGACATTACACACATTGAAAAGGCAAATGAGAAAAAAAGAAATAAATGAACAAATTTCTTTCAATCCTGACTAAAGCTCGCTTAAACATTTCAAAATTGTTAATAGCTTTGGAAATGATTCGTTCTGCTACTTTCAGATTGGCTCAGTATAAGTCCATATGTATCACTAGAAATGGAACTTAAAAAGGTAGGCCTGAAGCTTTGCGCCTAAACATGGCGAATCAAAGATCATTTATTTTTCACTTGTTCTGGTCAATAATTCAGTCCATAGAAACGTGAATCATTTGCGTTTCATCTTATTTGGCTGCTTTTTAGCGTAGGATTAAAACTCTAAAGAGATGTCTCAATCTTAGACTACACAGTGAGAAGGATGGAGCGGAGGGTTAAATGGTTAAATGAGGTTCTGCCGGCACTAATCTCTCAAAACGGTTTCCTTAAAACAATAATGTTTTATAGTCGCTCCCAATCCTGCGATAAACCAATTATAAGGGAACACAGAGTAAACAAACACGGAGGAAGCACACGCTTCTGAAATCTTGAAATAAATTTACATCATAATTACAATTCAGAAGGCTGAGTCATTTCAAAAGACCTTAAAAATACATAAAAGGATTAAAATGGAGAAAAAAAACTTTTATTTCTTATAAAACGTTCTCAAAGACTGACTGTTAAACCGCCATTTAGTAATGTAGTCTCTAGGCCAATATCTATTTTGCTAGCAATAGTCATTCCTCCCACCGGCAGAAAGACATGCATCACTGGATGATCGATCGTATTTAATAATAACTATTACTGCCAAGACGCTACCGAATGTTTTGCAGAGCCAGAATTAGAGACGGAGGAGGAACTTGTAAAGGAAAGATCTGCACGTTGACTCCATAAAGGAAATAATATTTGACATCAGTCATGATCTGAGCAGAGACCGCGGTCATTTTGAAAGGATCGGTTAGTGTTTTCTGGGGGTTTTTTTTCAAGACTTTAATACCAGCAGCTTAGTCATGATGCGTTCATAAGATGACTGACCTCTGTGAACACACTGAAAACAGTATCAAGCTACACACACACATCGCAGATTACTGGAAGAAAATCTGTGGTCAGTAAGTATATAGCAGGTAAATCTACTGTCAGCACACAGCTGTCCCTGCACTGTCACATTCCAATGCAGTCTGTTTGTTCTGTTCTTAGGAGAGTCTCATGCTTTATGCTTACTGACCTATTCAAAATCTGTCTCCTTGCTCCCTTTATATCTCTCAAATAAACATGTGCCAAAAAACAACTCCTTCACTTGAAAAATAATAGGTAATGCACTCTTTCTCTCTTGACCTCGAATGAACAAATAGAAAGGGCGACAATCATTAGCTCCAGTTTACGGCTTATACAGAAGCTGTTGGATGTAGAACAGTGGGTGATTCCCACCAAAAAAAAATCCAATATATTATTTGACCAAAAAAAAAAAAATCTTTATTAAAATTGTAAAATTAATTAATAAAATTAATTATTAAATTTTTAACTATTAAAATAATATTTTTTTCTTGATTAAAATTTACGTTTATTTGGTAGTATATGCAAATTAAAAATAATTTAAACCATTTAAAACCATTGTCTCTGGTTGCAATTATTATTAGATTTAATTAATATTAATATACTACTTATTTTTAATACATTTTTAATTACATTTAGTATTAAAATTACAATGATGTGTATTTTATTTGTGTAATTATACCTTCCAAATGTACTTAGTTTTAATTCATGTTATAATAATAATTAATTAATTCTTTATAATGTTTGTACAACTGGATGTACTTAACAGTCATAAAAATAATGTAACATTTCATTTTCTTTTATGAAAATGATCATTTAATTATAGTACATGTTTTTCTTGCAGATTTTAATGTGAGAAATTTCTTTACTGTTTTCACCATATAGCTCACTACTTACCGCACAATATATATATATATATATTTAATATATATTTTCTAAATAATTGCAAGATAATATGAAATACTGTACGCAACGACACACATTTCAAACATATAGCGTCATATCACCTCACTACCTTGCATGTATAATTTAGAAATGATCATCTTTGAAACACAAAAATCAGTTTTTTTGGCATGTTACGGTTGATGTGCTTCTAGTTTATTTGTCACACTGTAAATGGAAGGTCAAGTGGAGTCAGCTGCATTGTGGGATAAAGTATCTGCTGCAAACTGCACATTATAGCAAATGTAGGTCATTGTCTGTGTATTCTTTTCATACAGAAAATTCCCATAGCCTCTGTGCACACTATATAGAAACATATACAGTACATATGCTGTTCCAAACATAACCAAGCTTAGCATGAGTTCAAAAAACATACAAACTGCTTTACAGAAAAAAATTATTTGAACTCATGTTAAGCTCAACAATAAAGCTCCAGACGAGCACAGCTGAGCATGTAAACCCTGCACAGCCTCACGGCTCTAGAGGCAGATGTAGAGTTAATGCAGTCCATTATGTAAGCAATGGCTCTGACGCCAACGGTGTATTGCTTTATTCTGTTAAAATACACACAGTGCTGGAGTTACAGACACGGGGGAGTATTTTCATGGAAGATCTATCTTTAGTCTTGTAAAACTGAATCTATGGAGTAACAGACTTACTGAAAGCTTCAGTTGAGGCTTTTATCATTGCTCTTAGTTTCCCAGCTTGAGTTACATCAGTTTCGTCCTCTAAAAAGATAGGTTTTTTTTTGCTATATGGTTACATTTAAAATCTCAGAACGGATTATGAAAACCTATTAATAATGAATCATGCACACGCAGGAAACCTGTCTTAGTCATAGCTCATAGCTCACCTCAAAAAAATATATATATTATATGATATAGAAAATATTTGCATAAATATAGAAAAACAAAATGTTTGTACTTTATTTATTTATTTTTCTGGTTATTTTTTATATTCTGAATGTTGCTTCTCATTGTCATAATACAGCACTTTTTTCCTTGAAAAATGTGAATATTCATCAAATAATTAATTTATAGTAATTTAATAAATAGTCATTCATTTAATCAGAAATCTGCATAAAAGGCAGTACAACAAATACTACTAAAATGTAGTGGAATACAGTTTTCATAAGATTATTAATAATTTTGCAATCTAGTAATGACAATCATGTTATTTTGAAGGAAACTGTGTTTAATTATTTTAAACTAAAATGTCTTGATGCTAAATTATTATATATAATAATTTCATAATAACATAAATTATAATATATAATAATTTCATTAATTTCATTAATTAATTAATAATAGTTTTGGGGTTTTTTTACAACTGGCTTGTACATATTCTTGACGAGTTTAATATGTCATCATAAGAAAGCAAACTTGATGCAAATTTCATGTTGTTTTTTTTACACTTGCAGATGGATGCAGAGAAAGCGTGAAGATTTAGCTGTTGAATGTTTCAGCCTAAGATTCCCAATCATTCTGGCAATCAAAACATGCTTAAATAATTCAAGGAACAGAGAGAGAGAGAAAGCGGGTGAGAGACACTCAGAGGCTGCGGACAAGTCTATGACAAAATCTCAGAAATAGTGAAGAAAGCTGGAGCTCGCAGTGTAAAGCTCTACAAACAAGTCAAACCTGATCGATACCACAAACGTCTCAATCAATAAACAAGTCCTCATTAAAAAACACTGAATAAAACACCCGATGCATTAATAACAAAGCAGCACACTAATGTCAATAATGGAATTTAGATACTACAAAAGCGCAAAATCAATGAAAAGCCATGTTGTTTAATGCTTGTCCTTAACCACTCTGTTTATATAGCACTTCCAACCCTGAGCAATGAAATACTGAGCAGTGATCCTGCTGCCACTGCAAACACCAATTCATATGAATATTGTCTGAAACATGCTCAATCCCATATTGTGTGTTCGGTATGTCAGCCAACCACGGTGATGATGGTGGAGTGGTCATTAAAGGGCTATAAAGTTACGCTGACAGCTAAAGAAGGGCAGGCAAAGCCACGGGAATCGATAGTCAAGGTCAGAGAGTGTCCGAGAGGACACATGGTCTCCTGGGTCTCCTTAACCATCTCTCATTTCCACAGCGGCGCAGGCAACACAACTTCTGTATCTGCTGGTATTAGTTTTTTTTTCTTTCTCATAAATTTTATTACTAAATAATTAAAGGTTTATTTTATCCATAGAGAGCTTAACGAGGTCATATTGTGCTGCTGTGCCCATCAGAGGAACGACAGGAGTGTTTGCACACCTATAGGCCTATATATGGCCGGAGAGAAATTTTATTTGCTTCTGTGATGCTTCTTTCACTAGCTAGTGAAAATTCACAACTTTTTTTCACGATTACATTGGGAATAAAGTTTTAAAATCTCAATATGACAGCAATCTGCCCCCTAACTCTGGTTTTATTGCCTCATTCTGTAAAGTCAAGCAGTTAGCGCCTGTTAGCTCTGCTAGCATACTTAGTTATTTTACGATTACATTGGGGAAAAGTCTCAGAATCTCACTCGGACAGCAATCTGTGCCCTAACTGTGGTTTTGTTACCTCAGTGTCAGGCAGTTAGCTCATGCTAGTGCTGCTAGCATATTTATTTATTTCACGATTAGATTGGGAATACATCTAAAAATCTCACTTTGAAAACAATCTGTGCCCTAACAGTGGTTTTGTTGCCTCTTTCTGTAATGTCAAGTATTAGCACCTGTAAGCATAGCATGGCTTTGTTTTACAGTCTGTTTCTAGTCGTTTTAAAACTTAAAAGAGACTAGAGAGAGGAAGGATGGGAAAGAATCCTGCTGCTAGACACTGTTTAAACAGTGTATTAGTTTAGACAAAGTTTAATGGCATTCAGCTGGGTTTAAATGGTTTAACTAGACTCCTATCCTTGTATTTTGCTGAGAAAAAAAGACCAGTCTGACAGTCTGAGAGGTAAACATGATTGCCTGCTTTTATAGTATTAGAGGTGTTTCCACAAGCGAAACCACACCAGCTAAAACCTCATAAGCTACAGTAACTACTAGGCTTTAACATGGCTCAGTTTTATATGATTAAACCCTTACGAAAATTAGCCATGGATTTATTACAGTAAAAGTGTAGTAACCATTTTTTTGGGCTACAAATACCATTAAAGTATATAGCAAAACCATGGATGATTTGAAATTACCATGGTTTAGCTATAAAAATAGTAAGAATCTGTTAAATGGTTAATGGTAAATTCATGGAAAATTTACAGGGAAAACCCATGAACTGACATTCCCAGAATTCCCTGCATTGCATTCCAAATTCAGTTTGAATTTGATGCTTTTTCTATGAAATAACTATGTTTCTTCATAGTTTTTATTATCAGCTTCGTTTAATAGGGTTGTATGTATGTTGTATGTAATGTTGTTAAATGAATGTTTATTGCATATTTTAGTGTAATGAGTCTTACCATGATGGTGTTTAGTGTTTGTGTGAATGACACTAAGCACTTTCTGGATATTAAAAGCTACTTGTGATGGTTTTTTTCATCGCCACCTACTTTTGGTAGTTATCAGTGTATTTCAAAGGTATAAAACAGATTTCAGTACTTCAATAGGTTGGTATATTATCATTATATCAGTTAATGAAATTAGGGTATTTAACTGTAAATTAAACTTAAAACTGTAAAACATAAAATGTTGATGCCATATTTTTTACGGTTGAATTCCAGCGTTTTTCAGCATACATTTCACGGAATTTAGTTTTTACAGTGTATAGTGTTTGTTTTTTTGGTTACATTTGTTCATGGTTAATTTTCATAAGGAAGTTTTCTTGTCTACCAGACACACACTGTATATGGTACACTTCTGTACAACCTGAATCTATGTAGACTTGTCTGAGTTTAGTTAACAGTCCTTTTTTTCTTTCTAGCATCTGCAGACGCCAGACTCCACTGAATCCCCAAGTCTCAGAGGAGTAAGGAAAAAGCAGCAATCTACTGAACAATCTCTCTCTCTCCTCCTCTTTCCGTAGGTCTCTGTTTAAAGTATGACCTTGTTTCTGTTTTTCCTCACTATTTCCATGAAAATCTTAAGTTTTAGCGAATTTGTGGCTAATTTAGATGCATTTTTTGTCAATTTACGTATTGTTTACATCACACTAATGATTAGGGCAGAACATTGAGGCTTAGTTTTTTTGTTGTTGTTGGTTTTTTGTAAAAAAAAAAAATTAACATTTTGTGCAAATTACTCTACAGCAATAATATAGCAATGCACTTTTAGACCAATTTTCTTTTTAGTTGGTTGGGTAAGCAACAAACATTTGAAGGGAATTTTTACTTTCGCAACTCAATAAAGCCAACAAAATCGAATATTGATATTTTAATTGGCTCAAATGATTCAGTGATTAAGTAACAAAGAACATCCGAAATTACATACTCCCCTACTATATTTGAAAACTATATTGAACTATATATTAAAAAACAATATTTGAAAAGAGTAGTGTGTTCAAATTCAATAAATTGCTAGCAAAAAGTTCACAGATGACTACATCTGTAAAAATACTGAAATGTGCGTACGGCAGACATGTTACTATCTCATGGGGCTATGGAACAGGAATAAATGCCAGTAAAACAATGCCACTGATGTTGGTAGTTCATATGACAGTGACAACATGGAAAATGTAGTATGCTTGGATTACATTCGTACAACACACTATACACATTGAATATATTGAGTGTACTGTTCTTTTTAGAGTGCAGACTGAGGATTCACTGAATGAACTGATTCAAAGGAATTAATTCACTGGAATGATTCAAATCCCCCACCACTCACTACTGTTTCTATCATACTAAATATTGTTGCACATCTACAGCATCTCTCATTCTGGAGATCACTGCTGTTGTTACATCTATCTAGCTCAGAATTGCATGTTTCTGGTTTGACATTTGCACCAGCCGTCCCCAAGGCCTTCCCAGCAGCCTCTGCCTCACTTTTCCCTAAGGAGTGGTGTCGCAGTGACATGCAATAAGTCATTCACACACACACTTGTGTAAATGTACACATCCAACCACCTCATTGTTCTTGCTATCTAAGACAAAGCTTCACATCTTTATCTACAGGCTAGGCACTGCTCTCCGCTCTCGCTCTATCTCTGTATTTATATCCATTTATAAACATCAGCTCCTGGTAGATTCTACGTATCTGTTAGTGAGAACTCCTTCAGATGGACTAATCTAGGTGCTGTGGTATCAATTCCACCAGCCTGTTTGGCAACACACTAAATGTGCTCACTAGTGCAATGTAGTACGGTAACCTGCTTATGTCTATATAATATTCAATAGAAATGAGCTGCCAAAGAGAATGGTCAAAGCGGAGGGTCAAAGCCTCACGGTCGCCTTGTTCAAACTTTCTGAGCTGTTGTTAAAAATAGTTTACTCAAAAGATTTGTCAAATTTACTCTCACTTAAGGTGACCTTGTAAGTGGAAGCTAGTTTCTGCCTTGGAGTAAAAAAGGAGTGTATATCTCACAATTTTCAAACTTCCACAAACTTCCATTTCAAACTTACAATAATTCCCTTTCATTTTTTTTTACTCTGAGGTGGAAATAGGATTCCATACATATGACTTTATTTCTTTGAAGATTAGAATGTTTACAAAATATTAGATGAGAAAAATAAATGAACATTTAAATATTACATTGGCAACTAAATTAAATAAGCCGAAGCTAAACTATTGAAAGTACCGACTGGGGAAAAATGAACCCAAAATGATTAGGTCAAAATTAAATTAAAATTGTAAAAAATGAAAAACATGTGAAACTTTAACTAAAATTAAACTGATAACTGAAAATATAAAAAATAAGTTCATTAATATTATAATTAATATAATTTAAACTAATGTTATAATGAAAAATATACTAATAAAAACTAATATATAAAAACATAATAAAAATAAAGCTGCGTAAAAAAGTCACTCGCATGCACATAGAATTATAATGTGTGAAAAAGGTTGCATGCGCATACAAGCTGGTTTGTCACCTTAATTGAAATGACACTAAGATTTTAAGTGAAAAATGACTGTATCTTTTAATATCAGAAGAAAAGTCCATGTTCAGCTTTCGTTATTTGAGTAAACATTGGGATCTGATATTATTTGCTTTGAGTTAGCCTAATTTGTATGACAGAGTTTCTTTCTCTTTCTCTTTCTCTGTCCTGGCTGGTATTTCTCTACAAAGGATACTCTTCAAACCAACAAAGCCAAGCCTGAAATGGCTGATACCTGTTTACCTAACAACACTTACGTTCCTCCTGCCTTCCTGCTCTGCAGAGGTTTTAGTCTGTGAGCCCGTCTTTGACAGACTAACTCAACGGGGAAGAAAACATAAAACAGCATGAAATTTCACAGAAAATGATAACTCCAAGCTAAAAGTGTAAACAAGGATTTTTCATCTGGAAAGTAAATACGAGTTTTTCCAAGCAGTGATATAACAGCAAATCATTTTAAGGATTCCTTTAAAGGCTTAAGTTTAAAAATGGTACACGTGTACGTACTGTATCTTAAAATGCACTTTTTTATATACATACATCTAAAGGAGGTAAAAATCCATAAAGACAAAATGTTTTTGTAAAATAGTATGCAGTCTGTCTGACAGTGCCAGTATCAGAGTTAAATGAATATGCTACCAATTAAAAATGTACCATTTAATAAATAAATGACAATTTATTAGCATTTATTAGTTTGCTATTTTAAAATATTTGAAAAAGTAATTTATTTTTGTGATCTTTACTGTTATTCTTAATCAATTTAATACTTCCTTGCTAAATAAAAAAATCATTTATTTAAAAGAAATATGCCATTTAAATTATAATAATGCTGTGTTTTCCTATATTTTGTTATACATACTGCTTATGACTGGTTATGTGTGTGTGTGTGTGTACCTGGTATGTATCACATTATGGGGACCAATTGTCCCCACAAAGATAATTTTGTAAATTTTGACCTTGTGGGGAAATTTGTTAGGTCCCCATGAGGAAACAAGCTTATAAATCACACAGAGTTCCGTTTTTTGAAAATCAAAAAATGCACATAGTGTCCTGTAAATGGTAGATTTAGGTGTAGGGTCAGTGTAGGGCAATACCACATACAGTTTGTACAGTATAAAAACCATTACAGCTTTGGAATGTCCCCATAAAACATGTAAACCCAATATGTGTGTGTGTGTGTGTGTGTGTGTATGCGTGCGTCATAAGTCGTTACATCATATGGGTTAAAATTATTTCTTTTTCTTTTATGCCAATAATCATTGAGGATATTAAGTAAAACTCGTGTCTCACTAAATTGTAAATGTCCTTCCATAAACATATCAAAACCAACTTTTTAAGTTAGTCTGGGAAATTTTTAAATGCATTTTTCTCATTTTTTTTACATTTTCAATTCAATTTGATATGTGAATGTTATTGCAAAATAACATAATTTCGAGAGGATCGCTGAACGAGTAATCACTCACGGCTAGTAGCCTGCTACATAATCATCCCTCGTTCACTCACACCCAATCAAATCATTCCCCTTCGCTATAAATTCTCCAAGCTTTTATTCCCTCGCTTCCGCTTTTGCGCATCCCTCCTCCACCCCTTCTCCTCCGTTTTCCATTTAATTCACTACTTTCCGGGGGGCAGAAGGTGAACGAGCCGAATGCCGAACTCTTGCCCACGCTAGGGTTCTATCCATTAGGGTTCGGACTTCGCCGTTCTCCCGGCTCGCTCCCCAGACAGCTCACCAAATTTGCTTATTATTCTTTATGAGGAAAGCGTGAACTCTTGAATTACAGTTTTAAATTTCATTGTTACATTCCAATTTTTTTAGCCTAGATGTTTTGTCTTGTTTTCAGCCAAAATATAAAAAAATAAAAATAAAAAGAGTAAAACATAAATGAAAATTCAAGTAAATTAAGTTTTTACATAAAACAATCAAAATAATCTTGTTTTTTGATTGAAATAAGATTATTTTGCATACCCCATTGGCAGATTTTTTTGCTTTTTCTAAACAAAAAGTCGATTAATTCTGACTTGTTTTTTTATTTTTACATGTATAGAAAATTCTTCTTGAGTCAAGAATTTTTAGACATTTTGGCTGAAAACAAGAAAGGAAATCTAGGCTTAAAAAGCATTTTTTGCATTGCATATTTTTGTATAATTTTTATTAGTTGGCTTTAAAAAATTATTTCTATTTAGCTTTATTTAAATTTTAGTTTCAGTAATTAGAGTGCTGTATTTTCTGAAAAACTAATCACATTTGACTAAAATATTTTTTATTATATTCAGAAATGCTATACCATAATATAGACATTATAGACACTAAAAACATGCATTTTAGTCACTCCACAATAAGTCCTCTAAATTTAATATTCAGAAAACAAGAATGAAAAATGCAAGTATAAAACGAACATAAAACATTTTTTCCTCCTTCAGATTTTCAAGCTTATTTATTCAGCTTTCGGATGAATTTAAACTTTTTCAATTTCCCAAAATTTACCCATATTACAGGTTTTATGGTCCCAAGGTCACACACACACACACACACACACACACATATAGTAATTTATCATTTGCCATCTGTGATGGTTGTCATATAAACTGTAACTTTTTTTTTCCAACAACATATTTCCATTTTTTCACCTTCAAGATATCACATTTAATTCAGTGCTGTTTCTTGTACTCATTTTTGAAATATATTAGCAGTTTCTAAATGAAGTCACTCTTTTTTTCCCCCAGTGTAGGCAAACAACCATAATGCGCTATATGTCTTTGTGCGCAGGTTCAGAAGTATCAGAGTCAGATACATCATCATCATTGGGCTGTCAGGTCAGATCCTCCGGCTGAGCACCAGCTCTGGCACCAGCACTAGCGCCTGCCTGAGGCTCCGCTGGGGAAAAGCACCCTGAACACTACCTGACAGGCTGCCCGGCCTAAGGCAGGAAGCTAACACGCGCCCTAAAATACAGGTTGAAAATAAGCAGTTCTATAAACTCTGCGTGCTTAGCCTTCTCTGTTAGCTCGGTGTCAGGCCGCATCAGGAAAGACCTGACAAGACAAGAGAGATAGAGGGAAGAGAGGAAAAGATGCCACAGAAATGGACAGTCCTTTCCTCGTCTTGTCTCCCAAAATAAAACATGGCCAACACTCAAAGCGACCGCTGACATGTTAGCTGCCGAAGAACGTCCTCTCACATTATTTCCACGAGCTTATTTTCTGTGCAGTCCGAGATGTGTTTGAACACATCTTTACGTCATGTCTCAAAGAAAGTGAAGGCTGCCATGTCGAATCACAAATCTGGATGGCTCCTGTCAAACGCTCTTGATGTTCAAGGTGTGTATTTTCTCCTGCCTTCAGCTGAGATACAAACGTCTGGGAGGAAGACAGGGGTAAAACATACGCACCAGACCCCGAAGACCTTGTTCTGTCTTTTAACAGACTGTGATAATGAGCGCTCAATTTTTAAACTGTCGGGATCAAGGCGAAGCTCTCATCTTTTTTTGAATGCAGTAAATCATTTAAGAACCTCATGGACAAAGCATTCACTTTAGATGGTGCGGTTCAAATGAGCACATTCTGTAATTTAACTCACCTTCATTAAAGCAACTGAGAAGATTTCAGAGCGGGTAAAATGGTCCAGCGATGTTCATTATGGAAGTTTCATTATCATGCGAGGTTCGCAGAGGCACTGCTCAACCAGGATTGAAGCTGCTGAATCCTTTTAGGGTTATTTTAGTATTTTTGACGACTGAAAAACTGTCAAATTCCAACACAACACAGACTGTTTCGTAACAGTCTAGAGGCGTAATAGTTACGCTCA
>JAUMHQ010000065.1:12094443-12123129 GCA_032361165.1 Enteromius paludinosus | reverse complement strand
AAGACAAGTTGCTGTCTAATATAACACCCAGACTTTTGACTGTAGTGGAAGTAACAGGACATCCATCTAGTTGTAAATTGTAAGTCAACAGATTTTGTGTATTGTTTTTTGGTCTCTGTCTTTTCTGAGTTTAATAGCAGAAAATTATTATTTATAGGCCTACATTAATATTCTTTAATGTTACAGACTGATGTATTATGCATGAACACGAATTTGTAGATCATGTTTAAAGCATTAAACCACAAGTTACTACTATTTAGCAAAACTGCAATGGGCTTTTCGCTTTAACACATTTCGCAATCTTCAGTTTTTTTATTAACTCACAGCAGCTTTTAAATTTGGGCGGAGAGAGGACCATTTCCGCGTGTCGCGCGCAGAACACAAACCTGACCGGGGAGCGGCTCCGGTGGAAAACGGACAGGATAAAACTTTCAGATCACACACAGCTTATTTCTCCGACACCGTAAGTTACCAAAAACACACATGTAAACACGCACTACACGGTAGACGCGTGTTTGTGCGGCAGAGCGGCTCTATCTCGCAGTGAATGATGTGATAGACAGCTAGTTGTCTAGTCCTGTTCCGTTCACACAGCGCGTGTTCTGAGAATGCAGTTGTGAGTCCAGAAAATTTACAGGTGCGAGTTCGGTTACAGAATGCGGTTGTCACACCCGTAAATAACCGAACTGCGCGTGAACGCAACCGTACTAAGGACTTAAAAACAGGATTGACACTCGTTTTCTGTGTGAATGTAGCCATTGAAGTGGTTTGCGGCCACCAGTGTTGGGCAAGCTACTTAGAAAATGTAGTGAGCTAAGCTATCAGTTACTCTACATTGAATTAAACTACACTAAAGCCCTGAGAAATTTAGCAAGCTAAGCTACAGCAACATGGTAAAAGTAGTTTACTACATCTAAGCTATTTTTATTTTTTAATTGAACCAATTTTAAATCAGTGCTACCTTAGTGATACAAAATGTCATTCAAACAGATAGGCTGCTACTTATTGCGTTTTTTTTTTTTTTTTTCGTTTTGTTAATTTAATATTTAATTACAAAAATATTAGGGCCGGGAATGAATCTAATTAATTAGAGGCTTTGTAATCAATTAATCGAAAATTAATCGCATTTTAATCGCATTAAATATTTGACCTGAGAACAGTTGTTTTTTCATATGGATTTTTAGTATACCATTGAATAATGACTGAATACATAAGTTTAAGCAACAAAATATTGTTTCTTTTTGGTCTACCAAGTCCAACAGACCAATATTGTGCCGTGCATTTACAGCTGATTACACGACCGGCTTTACTGACAAAACGCAAACATACCGGCCGATCTGGATCGGTGTATCCTTACGTTCAAGTTCATTCAGAACATTAGAAACGCTAGTTGGTGCTCCAGTAAAATCGGTCCGCCGAAACTCATCCAGTGAGAAACATTCAGCGGTGCAAAAATAAGTGAGATTAAAATGCATAAAAAAAATTTAACATGTTATTTTTGTGTAATTAATTAATCTAAATTAACCTGCTAAAGTCCCGGCCCTAAAAAATATATATATTTGACATATGGGACTTTTTTTTCTTTTATAGCTTATGTTAAGCTCTGTGCGTGATGTGAATCCTCACGTTCTGAAGTTTATGCCGCTTTTTTTTGCATGTATAAAATTAATCCCTGGAAACAATTAAGCTATTTTAAATGGGTCACAACTACGTATCAATTCAAATTTAATTTACTTGTAATTTAGCATAATCTAATAATGGCGGTTGTCGGTTAGGAGAAATAAAATAACCTAAATTAATATTTCAATACAGTCATATGAAATGTAATCAAGAAAAAAAATTATAATATACCTGCTTGAATAGCCTATTGCTTGATGCTGGAGTATCTAAATAGTCTATAACAAAGTACAAAAACATTAAAACTCATTAAACTTGTTATTCTTCATGTAGGCCTATATAATTTAATAATGGGCTACGGTTTGTTTGTTTTTTCAATGGATTAAGAACAGACTATTTGCATATGATTTACACAATATGTGAAATTATGTATGGAAACAGCTTAGGGGCAATTTTTTTTTGCAATACACCAAAACTTATGCGACAATTAGTTTTTTTAAGGATGACATCATCACGCACACCATTTTATGGTCTGTTGGATGTAATCAGGCTGGAGAAAAAATATTTTTTACGCAAATTCTCTTTGTCGATAACAAAACAGCATATTTTCAACTGACATTTATCAAATATCGCCAAGGTTTTGCGCAAATCTGTAGCTAATGGAAACGCGAAAGTCAATTTAATAGTTCATTTTTTGTCCAAACTCAAGTTAAGCAATTTACTCTCTATCTTCAAGTCATCTAGTCCACCTGCACTTTAAACAATGCATGTCAGGCACATCAAATTTTCCTGTCATGTAACTCTACACACACAAACAAACTTTGGCCTGTCAGGCTGGGAAAACATGCTTTGCTGCTGTATTACTTTCCTGTCATGTTTCAGACTGTGTTGACCTGCCCGTTGCTTCCCCATCATCACTGAAGATGGTCCACCTGAATTATGCACTCAGCTTGACACACTGTCACCCCTACAAAAACTCACACACACACACAGAATCACTCTCACAAAAGACAGCTGTGGTTATAACAATAATTACCCTATACATCTGTGATTTTATTGTGTCTTTTTTTCTCTTTACTGCAGTTATATTATCAGTGGATTTCTAGTCATATTCTCATCCAGTTATTTTGGATTTTATTTCAATTTTAGGGAAAATGTTTCTAGCAATCCAATAAAATTATGAGTCAAGTAGCAAATGGACTTTGCTTCTGGTTCATTAGTCACACTGAAATGTCAAAAACCTTGAAAATATTCATGCCAGACCGATGTCTTGAAAGCTATAGCTTGTATAGGATGTTTTCAAAACAATACAATATGGCATGCAATATTCCACTTAGAGTGTTCTGATTGTAGGTCATTCCAAGCATACTGTGCATTCACATGCCGTGGCTATACATAGTGTGGTAATATGCTATTTTAAAGTCACCCTCAGAAAGTCTCACATACCTTTAAGATGCGAAAAAGTTCTCTCTCTTTTGCTTTGTGACCCTGTCATACCTTCTTACCATCCGTAGCATTTCTGGCCCTCAGGCGGTTGCACTGATACCGTGACCTTGTGTGAGTGTTTAGTCAGCTGGGTTGTTTGCTGGAAGCTCTGTGACCGTGTGAATTTCTGATTTACCCCACAGCCCACCATGTGTGTGAAGGGACGGCGGCCAGCTCACGACCCAAAACTCAACAGCAGGCACCGAGGGCTGGACTGGGAAAGGATCGCGTGTCCCATTTCTCTGTCGCCTTCCACCGGCACGAACCCAGTTGACACACTTATCACCATATGGGCCGCGTAGATGCAGAGCAGAAGTGCGGAAAAAAGAAGTGTCTGAACTGGGATTTGAATCACTACAGACTGGATGTGAGGTTGTTCAGTGGTGTCTTTGTCGTTATCATGTTCATTTGAAGAACCAGATTGATCTATCAACAACAGGCAATATTTAAAAAGGCCCACTGACGTTTTCACTTTTTCCTGGTTTATTGGACACTGGATCAGGATTGAAGGATAATGACCTTGCAGTTATAAAATAGTATTAATTTTTAACTTTATAGTGTAGAAAGTGTAGAAATAACACTACTTAATATATGCTGGGTTGTATAGGTGGGAAGCCATATTCTTCAAAGGATAAAAACAGTTGTGAAGGTGAATAAAAATATGATATTCCCTAAACTTTAGTTGTTTTGTCTTATTTTGGGGGCAGTCGTGGCCTAATGGATAGGGAGTTGGACTTGTAACCCAAAGGTTGTGGGTTCGAGTCCCTAGTCCGGCAGGGATTGTGGGTTGTGTTAGTGAATAATCAGAGCTGTAACCGTTCCCCCAACTGCTCCCCGGGCGCCGCAACAATGGCTGCCCACTGCTCCTGGTGTGTGTTCACGATGTGTGTGTGCGTGATTATTCACTTCTCACTGCTGTGTGTGTGCACTTGGATGGGTTAAATCCAGAGCACAAATTCCTAGTATGGGAAACCATACCTGGCCACATGTCACTTTCTTATTTTAATGCTTGTTTACATTTTTAGCTCCCTGTTGGATTATTAATCATGACATTTTTGATCTGCATGTATTTAATAGCTTGTTTTTAATAGCTGTAATTTATTTTTTATTGCCATTTTGCTTTAATTTTTTTTGGACTAGGTCCAATAGCCCATCGGCATCAGTCTTTCTGATGACTATGGCTAAATAATGCAAAGTTGTTTCCGCCACTGAATAAAAACCTAAAAGGTAAATGTGGCTTTTCATCTAACAATTATGAGTTTTTTCTCACAATTGCAAATTTACGTCTCACAATTATGATTTTTTTGGGCGGGGCAGTTGTGTGTCATGAGGTCAGAACTTTTTTTCCTCTGAAATGGAATATAACTTGCAACTGCAGGTTTATGTATCAAAACCACTGGCGGTTCTAGACAAATTTTACTAGGGGGGCCAAGAAGGGGCCAGTGTTTAACCAGAGGGGCACATTAAAAAATGACAACAATAGTCAGGCTTTGGTCGTTCTACGCTTACAGCATGGCGCTTACAGCATGGCGGGATTGATATGTGATTGATATGTGTTCCCATAGCGTCTTAGCAGACGCAGTACGAGTGAAGTGTGAAAGGGAACGTACAAGTTACTTCCATAACCCAGGTACGGCACTGCAGCAAAAGTTCGTCGCTTCAGTCGAAGTAACCTGAAGCCGACCGTGCGCTGCCCGATTATATATGTATGCGGCCACGCCCCCTCAGGCGAGCTTCGGCGGAGCCGCGGCCATTGGCTCGCTGTAGACGGCGTTAAGCCGATTGGTTTAATCTTAAACCACTGCAGCGGCAATGACCGTTGCCGTTATCACTGCGTGAATAGGCTTCAGTTAGGGGAAAAAATGAGTTTTCCCGAAAAAACCCAAAGGTTTCAATGACAACAAACGCCGCTCTAATTTACCCGTGTATAACGATGTGTCGCATTAGTTCCGCTTTTGGCGCTCGTGTGTAAAATCATAATAAATGTATACTTTTTTATTTGGTCAGCACAGGGTTGGCCAGGGACATGTCTACAGAGACACGGGCCTCCCTAGGCCTCCGTGTAGAACCGCGAATGATCAAAACTGTAAGTAAAATGTCACAATTGTGGGATTAGAACTCAGCTGTGAGAAAATTTTACCTTTTTTGAGTTAGAAACTAGGGATGGCACGGTTCGTGAAAAAAAAAAACGAACCGTTCGGTTCGCTTGTCTCGGTTCGGTGCATGCATGCGTCGCACGGTTTGACGGTTCATGACAAGCGCAATGTAGCCTCGTGCCCCGTATGTGACGTCAATGTGTTGAGGTGTCTACGGTGTGGAGTGAGTGCTGCAGGTAAAATATTGTATTATATGTGACCCTGGACGACAAAAGTAGTCATAAGGGTAATTTGTTTTGGAATTCAGATTTATACATCTTCTGAAAGCTGAATAAAAAAGATTTCTATTGAAGTTTTGTATAGCACAATATTTGGCTGAAATACAACTATTTGAAAATCTGGCATCTAAGAGTGCAAAAATGAATCGAAATATTGAGAAAATCATTAATGAATTAACATTGCATATTAACTTTCATAAATTAAGTTTTGATACATTTATGGTAGCAAATGTACAAAATATCACAATGGAAAATTATCTTAATATCCTAATGAA
This sequence comes from Enteromius paludinosus, assembly GCA_032361165.1. Taxonomy (NCBI): domain Eukaryota; kingdom Metazoa; phylum Chordata; class Actinopteri; order Cypriniformes; family Cyprinidae; genus Enteromius; species Enteromius paludinosus. The sequence continues at coordinate 12,117,378 of JAUMHQ010000065.1, read as the reverse complement.
TTTTGGCATAAAAGGTGGCTGCAAAGACGTTGCAGTTGCAAATATGATTTAAGTGATTGTTACTGCTATGTGGTTGCTTGGGTGTTTTGTTAGTTACAAGGCTTGTGCAATGTAATTGCTAGCTTGTTCTGAGTGATTATTAGCATGTTATTATGTGGGTGCTAAAGAGTTCTGTTTGGTTTCTTACTGGCCTTCTTTTAAAAAAACAACAACCCCTAGATATGTCTAGCATCCTCTTTCAATGCAAGTTTACATTTTGTATTCTGTTTTACTGTCTGCCAGGCAAAAATGTCAGTCCAGTCATTTAGAAAAGTAATAGAAATAGCTCCTGCGCAATTTTCGTGAAATCAAAGAGTTGGCAAGAGTTTCTTCTGATGGGTGTTTACACCCCAGTATGCTAAAAAGACAAGATATTGGAATCTGTGCAGTAGCCGAACAAAGTCTTGACATTAAATGCCTTCTGATCAATGTGCTCTGTTTAATTCGGTGTAATTACATTCGCTGTCTCAGACAGCTGTGACACTGTGTGTGTTTGGGCGTGCAACAGTGATGTATAAATAGACTAAATATAAATAGCTCACTCACACATCTCTTTTCAAGGTTATCACTTTCATTTGTTTATCCATTTCTTCTTGCACTTTGCGTTAGTCATTTACTTTTAGACCATTTAAGGAAACTCTGAAATGGTCCACAGCTTGGCCTTGACGTGATAATAAATTCCCAACACTAAGATGTTTTTTACAGTATGTAATGCTATTTTTGATCAGAGAGAGTTTAAGGTAATTTATAATGATTGAAACCATTTAAAACTCCAAGGGAATCCGTCATGGAAGAATGAAGGATGGGGTCAGGAAAGGTCTTGGATTTTGATGCAACCTTGTTGTCTACTTAAGTAGGCTTTGTTATGTGAGAACGTACTCTGTCCTTCTTTAAAAATGCTCTCTCGTTCTCTTTCTCACACACACACACACACAGAATAGTCATTAAAATATATACATTTTCTATTTTCATAAATCACACTGACAGCAGCGTTCCCATCACACCTGAATGCAGTGGCCCAGATAGGCTACATTATTGTTCACTTTTCACTCCCTCCACCTTTCTTTTCGATTCCATCTTCCCTTCTCTGTTCAGCTCTTTGCATCACTTCCTCAAAACGTTTGATATTAAAGAACTCTGTGTCATTTTGATGATTTTTCGCATCCAGTCTTGTCTCTGCTGAGAAGTTCAGTTCGAATTAGTCATCAGAAGTAGAGCTGTCTTTCGCAAACAGTGTTCTGGTGATGGCAGAGGTGATGTATTGAGCTGTCTATCCGTGAATCTTACAGAACTCAACTCCGGGCTGAGCTTCACGCATAACGTTACATGATAGACACCTCTGTAATGCTTGAATTGTATTGAGGGCTGCTATTGATTAAAACATTTGCATTTCATCCATGAATAACACGTTCAACTTTTTTAACAACTACATACGCACATGTGTATCTCACACAAGACCGATTCTATTTATTCTTGCACTGAATGTATTTGCACTGAATACAATGCTTATCTTCACAGCATGTAAACATATGTTTAAACATTGGCAAAATTACGCTAGTTTATTCCACGTACATTCTTCATAGCTTTTTCCTGCGCTGTAATTATTCAATGCTGCATCAGAATTGCTGAATTCGACGGTTAACGTCAAGTAAACTTCAATCTACGGGGATTTTTGTTTTGTTTTTAAAGTTCTTCGCAACAGTGACTCACAAACGAGTCATTTTTACGAGCCGATTCTTTTTAATGAATCAAAAATATACAGCACGGCCAGTGTAATCCGATTCTCGAACGAAGATTCTAATGAATCGGTTCAATTTCATGAATCGAACACAAACAGCTGTGGGGTGTACATCGGTGTAGTCACTGAAAGGACGTTTGTGGTTAGTAGACACGCATTACAAGTTTTGTCAGTAAATGTAAAAAAAAAAGGACGAAAAAAAATGTTACCACTATTTTAGTTTGTTTGTTATGAGGTAAGGCCATCTTTAAAATGAAAAGAATCACTAATGAATCTGTTTGAACACATCTTTTACCAGAATTGTATTAAACACTTTTTTTTCTAATCACCATATAAAGAAAGAATTTGCTTTTGTTAAACATTAAATAAATTAGTCATAAAAAGAGTTTTCTTTTATCCTGTACTGATAAGGCCTTTTGCGTGCATGAGACACCTGAGCTGGCAAGTGCATCGCAGCTTGCACTGTTCACACAACAGCATGAAACAATAATGTTAATATATGTTTTTAAAAAGCATATCTAAAAAAAATAGCAGCAAATTCAATTTCAATATATTGAGTGATAACGTGTAAACCTTAACATAGTTTTTTATTACTAGTCTTGTTTATTCTTGTTTACTCCTAAGTGTAGCATCTGTCCTGTCACACCTTTAGTTCCTGTTAACACTCGGTTACACCTCACATAAACATACAGCAGAGCAGATGGTACCGCAAATCACATTCTCCACTTAAGCTCGCTGTGCCAAAAGAAACTTCTGGATCTGTTTACATATGTGAAAAGAGAGTACAGATTATAATATTAATATTCTGCTTGGAGAATTAGTATGGAGAGTATAGAGGTTGGTGTGATTGATTATGCAAATGCATCTAATTTCTTAACTAAAATATGAACTTGCGTGTATTGACTTGAACGCTTCAGCAAGAGTCACTGGGGAATCTCAACTGCTTATAAATAAAACTGTGTAATGTTTTGCATGTAGGCCTACTGTGCAGGAGAAACTGTAATGTGGTCAAGCTGTTAATTATATCTTTCCTACCTCCTAGAAAGGAAATAAAAGAATGTAATGAAGGGCACATAGATACACTTACCTTATTCTCCTCAGCATTGACTGAGAGATCGATCATACTGTACAAGTGTATTGATTACAGGCCAGTGGAGATTATTAACTGTGTCAGCTAATATTGCATCTCGTGCTTTATTTTTTGCCTGTATCCCATCCCTCCTTCATCTAACTATCTGCCTGTAAGCCAAAGTCCTCATTTGTTAAATCTCACAACCCAGTTGCTCTTTCTCTCCTCCTCTTATTTTCTTCCTGACTTTTTAAAATGCATCTGACTTATTCTCTCTTTTTTTCCCAGATCCGATCCATCTCTGTTCTCCCAGAAAAGCTCTGTGTTGTCTGGCATGAGATGAATGCAGTCGCTGCGGTGGAAGAAAGTCAAGTAAGGATAATTTACTCTGTCTTGTGAGACAAAATAAACAGTGGAAGAGATAAGTATTTATTGCCCTTCTGATCGCTCTCTCAGACTCTCTTTCTCTGTGTATTGACAACTACACTGTCAATAATCAAAGCCCTCTTGCTCAATCCACTCTATCTCTCTCCTTAACTTCTCTTAGCTTGTCCGCGCTAAGGCATATACAATAATATATTAATGAAGATTCCACTTCCTTAAATAATTCAAGTATTTGGATCACTGAGTACCAGCTGTAATCCTTCTCTTGATTCAGACTTTTTTTTTTTGCTTGGCTAAGTGCATGTGAATTAGTTATGCACCCCTAGTCATCCACTTAAATTTTTACATTTCAGAAGTCTGAGGTCTTGGAAACTCTCTGACATGTTAGGCATATTTCTCTTCATTTAAGACTCATACATGGTAGCGTATTTGTGTTCTCAGCTGCACTTTGGATATGAAATCATTTATGGGCGCTTTCGAAATGTTAACTGGATAATTTGCCCATGTTTTTGGGCATTTTTTGTATCTATATACATTTCAAGTAAAGCACGGTTTTCTGTTTGGGCACATTTTAAGATGTAATTTATTCCTGTGATGTTAAAGCTGAATTTTCAGCATCATTACTCCAGTCTTCAGTGTCACATGATCCTTCAGAAATCATTCTAATATCCTGATTTGCTGCTCAAGAAATGTTTCTTATTTTTTTATCAATGTTAAAGAGTTGTGCTGCTTAATAATTCCAAAAACTGCAATGCCTTTACTTTCACTTTGGATCAGTTTAATGCATTATTGCAGTAATCACAAATAACATTCCACTTAATTGTTTTAAAATAATTATTATTTAATACATTATGTTTTACATTAAATTGTAAACTTGATTTATTATTTTTTTATTACTGATACATAAAAACGTCTCTGAAGGAGGGAACGGAGATGTTACATATGGGAACTCGCCAGAGAGACCAATTGCTGAAGAACCTAAGCCCGCGTCAGCTCAACCTCAGAGTCGTGACAGGAGAAAGTGTAACGTAACCTAGACGTTACCCTTTCAGTCGAATCCCTTCGACGTTACATATGGGAACACCCATGGAACAGGCCACGACTCGTTGCGCGAAGATGGCGAACACAGAGTTGCTTTCAGTGGTGCTGAAACAAGTGGTTGAGGGCGGAGCACATGATCTACACAGTTCTCGCATGTGGAATAGGGGAATGCAATATATCGATACGAATATGGATATAATTGAAGCGAAACACAGCCTTCTTGCTGACTGTGGAGTATTGAGATTTGTTGCCACACCCACTGGCCGAAGGAGACCCAGAGGAAGCACAGCCGGAGCTACTCCGCTCTAGGTCTGAATGCGGGGCAGGGAGGACTCAGGTTACGCACAGTTAAGGGAACACTGAGAGATATTAGCACACGGATCCTGTAGGAGTGGCGCAGCAAGCCGGCACCAGACGGTCCTCTTGCTCACCTGCTGTCCTCGGTGAGGATGCGAGAAGACACGGCCTCTACGCGGAGGTCGTAAAACCTGGCGAAGGTGTTGGGTGTCGCCCAGCCCACAGCTCTACAGTGTCGCCGAATAGGTCGGCCTGGGAGTTGGGTGGCATCAAGAAAGTGAACCTTCTCAGCCTCCGGCACCTGCTCCAGGTTCAGCCATAGGTTCCTGGACCACCGCAGTGGACATCAGAGTTCCCACATTGCCCCTTGGATAGGCCCACTATGCTCGTGCTGCTCTTTCAACGCCTTAGCCTGGTAGACTTGCAGCGTGGCCATAGCATGCAAGGCGGTGGCAGCCTGTCCAGCGGCGCAATAAGCCTTGCCCGCCAGGGCGGACGACAGCTTATACGCCTTGGAGGAGAGCCAAGGCCCCGCCAGGAAGAGGCACCGCGCGGGCATAGATGCACCACGATGGCAAGCTCAACCTGGGGGACCGCCTCATATCCCCTGGCTGCACCGCCATTGAGCGTGGTGAGGGCAGAAGGGCTTGGGCACAAGCGTGATGACCACAACCTGGTCAGCTCTTCGTGCACCTCCGGGAAGAAAGGAACTGGGGGAGAGAGCGGCGGTGCCGCATCTCTGGCCCCCAGAAACCAATCATCCTGCCGCGAAGGGTCGGCTGGGGATGCACCTCTAGGCTGATTCCTGGCACGGGATGGAGGAGCATGTCCGACAGCCACCCGGAGTGGTACCAGCTTCGCCCTTCGACTCACCCTCTGATGGTGCAGAAGACATCTCTACCTCTCGGGGCGCCCCGAAGGACATGCTCTGCCAGGTTACGGGGGGAGCCATCTCCTCCGGGAGGACAACTGGGCTACGCGATGCCGCAGAAGTCCGCTTGGCTGTTACACCAGACGGAGCATTCTGGACGGTCACCTGGAGGTCCCCCAGGTGCCTCGCCACAGTAGTCATGAACAGTCCAACGATCTACCATAGGAAGGCGCGAGGGGAGCTGTCCGACGAATGAGAGGCGGGTCCTCAACGTAGCCATGGTCATACGTTCGCAATGAACGCATTGACCATCCACGAACGCTGCCTCAGTGTGTTCTCGGCCCAGACACGAAAGGCAGCGCTCATGACCATCCGAAGAGGTGAGGAAACTTTGCCCAGGGAAGTCCTAACCTGGCAACTCCGTGCACTCAGAGGTTAATTGTGATTAAACACAGTTTACTGTGTATATTTATAAATGTATATATAAATACAAATATGAAGATATTTAAGATAATATGTTATGTATATATTAGGCCTAAATATAGTTATATATAATCTGAAAAAAATGTAATATGTATATATACATACATTAATTTTCAAAATATATACTGAATGTGTGTGTACTTATATATACATAATAAATAAACACAGTCCACATGCATATACTATGTAAAAAAAAATATATATATATTATACATATATTAATCGTTTGATTGCACTAATATATATATATATTTCTCTTTTTACATAAAACAATTAGAAAAAGTACATACAACAAAATTATTAAACCTAAATAGAATTACAATGAAAACTGAAAATACAAAAAGACAAAAAAGTGATTGAAATAAATAAATCCATGTTAGTATCTAGTATTAGATTTACTAAAATAACACTGATATCAACTGATTTTGTTTAAATGGTCATGGTCATTTCCTCGCATATAATTGATAAGTATCAACATTATAGCAGGAATATTAATATCATGCATCTTTAATGTTGACTTTAAAGTCTCTAGGATGTTTGTGCTCCAATATTGGTCTCGGCTAAATGTCACATTGCTAAGATCTTTGCATGTACTAAATTCAGGTAGGGACCCGAGCCGAGATGAAAGGCTAAATTTAAGCTACTGAATCAATTTCTAGTTAGTCGACCTAATTGACCAAATTGATCTTGGATCAAGCCAAGCTCATTTCTGCTCTTCTGTTCAGACATGTCTGAACATTCAATCGGTTCAATGCATCTGATCTTTACTGTCTCTCACATCACAATTTCACGGCCACATAACGTTCTGAAACATAAGCGAAGCTCACGAAGAGAAACTTCAGATAAAATCACTTGCGAAATTTATCATTTATCCATTCTGACCCGTCTTTGCCCTCTCTGGATTATGCCGTCATAAAAAACAAAAAAAGATCTCATTCATTTAACTTTTTCACCTTTCTTCTTTATCGCCGGTTTCACTGTCTTTCTTCAACGCAGACAGAATATTACACTATAAATAGCCATGTAATGGTAAGCGCTAATTGCCATGTCCTCTGGGAAGACTTTAAAATGGTCCTAATTATCAGTGTAACACACTTGCCGTGTATTCAGACAAGATTCTTTACAGCTGCTCAAGCAGGCAGTTATCCACATGCATACTGTTAATTATTGTATGTTCCTTTAAATTAAATCTTTTTGATGAATCTCATGATCTGTGAATCAATTCAGAATGATTTATTCAGAATGATTTGTTTTGTACCAGTACAATTGCACAATTTATTTCTCTTTTTGTGTTTAACAGAGAAAAAAAACAACACAAGGGTGAGTAAATAATGCATATTACCATGTGTAGTGGTCCTTTAAATTGGAATAGTATTTCTAAATGTACAAATAATATTTTTAGTTAAAATGAATTATGGCAGTTTTGGGCCATGGGAGTAAAAAATGATTAATAATTAATAATTTTTTATCTCACAATTCTGACTTTTTCTTAATTGCAAGATCGTTTTGATTTTAAATCGTTTTTGTATTTTTTCTCTTTTGTGGTAAAGAAATAAATACCAAATTCAGAATATAAAGAAAAATGTCAGAATTGTGACACATAGATTGACCAGAGAAATGAAAAGTCATCATTTATTTATTTATTTGTGGTAAAGAAAAAAGATATATAACAAAGAAAAGTCAGAATTGTGAGATATAAACTGTCCGAAAAATTTATGTATATGGAACAATGTCAGAATTCTGGAATAAAAACATGCTATTGTATTAAATTAAAACTAAAAAAAACGGCAAGATGTAACTCCACAACTATTTGTTTTAAATAGTCCATTTTGGTGTAAACTATTCCTCTGTGGACATTTGTGGCATGCTGTTGATTATTACAGCCAGTAAAACAGGAAACACATTTACGGTAATGCACTTACAACAGAAAACCACAATGATGTGGTCTAAATGCTTTTATGTTTATCGATGGTCTTTGGGACAAATTGTTCCGATTTTATTGCGTGAAAGCTACTGATAAACTCCACTACAGCTTCCTGAACTGAGCTGGTATGAAGCAAAGCAGAGGTCACTCAGCAGAGACATAAATATTTGGTCAGAATAGCTGCAGGGAATGGGAATCGACACATCCCACCCACAACGATGGCTACAACACAAACAAGCAAGAAGCAGAAGCAAATCCCAGCTTTTTGTGAGCAGAGTATTACAGGTAGCATGCTGCGATATCTCTCTTACGCTGTTAAACCTACACCGCCGCTTCTGTGTGTTTGAAAGAGATTGCATCCATGCTTTAAAGCTCAGAGATGATATGACTTCGGTTTATGATAAAGAGGCTTTGTGATTGCTGTGAGCTTATGAAGTTACAACAACATACAAATGACAGATTTGCTGGTTGCGGTCTATGATATATCACTATTGTAAAATAACCGTTTCACAGCCTGGAGCTGGGATATTAATACAATATTGTTACACTTTCCTTTCCTGCATGCAGTTCCATAATGTCCTTCTCTAAAGAGCATATATCTCTACCGACACATTACCTGATATATGATATTCCTACATAACTTATAATGCACTTTAACTGCATTAATGTGTCAATATTGTAAGGGAATGGACAGTTTATAACTTGATATGAGTGGAGTATCATGATATGTGATATTCAAAGCTATTCAGAGTTCGCATACATGTCATTTAGGCAGGTGAAATTAGATTTTAAACTGTCGCTTCTGGACAAAATATGGGTCCATTGTAATGCTTCTTTCATTGAAAAAGTGATATTTTTTTAGGACATATATTTTTTATATTTTGCTTATAAGCAATGCTAAATGTGTGCATTTTTCTCTAATTCACACAATATTATGTATAAAGGACTTATATAATGAGAGTTTAAAGTTTAAAACAATGTTGTTTTCATCAGACTCTTATTCTGACGGCACCCATTCACTGTTTGGACTTTGATTCTGACGGCACCCATTCACCGCAGAGGTAAGCAAGAATCTCTCTAAGTCTGATTAAGAACAAATTAATTTGGATGAGTAAAGAAGGTGACTAAATCTTCATGATATTTTTATATAGTTTTGGGGGGAATTTTTCCCTTCATAATGTCTTTTTCAATTTATTTAGTTGATAACTGATATTATTTTAATTGCATTTAATTATATATATTAAAAATAATTACAAATAATGTATTTTCTTGGTTCCCAGAGTTGCATTACTAAAGAAAAATTTAAATAAATATTAATAAATAAAAATAAAGCAAAAAAATTAAACCGTTCAATTCTGCTATAATTAAAACTTTTGATTTAATTAATCTTTATTAATAGACAACACATATAATATTTAGTTTGTAAAAATGCTTTTTGTCGCCTAACACTAATTTTGAAGAGTCTTATTTTGCACACAGTTTCTGTAAAGCACCCTTTGTTGCTTGTTTGCCGAATTGTATGGAATGGTTACTCATCCCCATACTGATGCAATCCGTGTCATTCTGATCCAGAGGTCCACTTGTTAAATGACTGCATGTGCTTGTTTGTGAGCAATTGTGGCCACAAATGTGCTCACTCTCCGGTTTCTGTGGATATAGTCTTCATCTCATCTGTATTCTGCACTGACGTTCATGCAGGGGTTACTTCCTGCTGCAAAGGGTGAGAATGGAGCACCCTCACCTGCCGCTAACAAGCCGCATTCGAGAATAAATCACTTAAACAGCACTGAAAGGAAGGTTGGCCTTAGGGCCTGTTTTATTTATTTGGTCTCATTTGTGACTCATCTCACTGGTTGATCACGGTGAATATTAAAGAGAACAGCGGTTCAGACAGAGGACAGAGAAACTAAAAGGTAATGAACGGTTGCAAACGAGACGTTGGTTGATGCAGGAAGTCCCTCGAAGGAGCACATCGAAGCATTTAATGTGAAAAAAAATTCTTCACACTGGGAAAATATCTTTTGGATGTGTTTAAGTAAATCTGTTAATGCGGAGAGTGAGGTATAGAGAGTCCGTAGGGAACGGCTGGGAATTTGGTTAGCATATACTCAATATGCACAGACAAGACATTCAATTAGACAGAGAGACTCTCGTTAATTAAACCTCTTTTTCTCGTACAGATATTCATTTAAGTTAACTTGCTGGATTGCCAGAAAACCTGCCTTAATTATAGCTTGAAGCATATGCCTGGTGCTGGTTTCTGCTGCCTTTGTTCTCCTCGGCACAAAGAAGAAATAATCATTCATTTCAAGGATCAGATGCACTCACAAACACAAAAACAAATAATAAACATTTATGGAAAAGATTATGTTTATGTACTTGGTAACAAACAATATCTATCTATCTGTCTGTCTGTCTGTTTATCTAGCTGGCTAGCTCAGTAGAATTCACTGAACTGGTCTGGGATCAGCAGTATTCAGATAAACTTTATGGTGTGTAAGAGTATAAGTATTAGAGGCATCAGGCCTCCAGGGTTCCTGCTCATTTTTAGATTAATTGTCAAGTGCTCAGGAGGCACAATCATCCAGAAAACTCACAAGATCAACAGAGAGAAATAATCATCTAACCAAATTAAGAACCTCCCCTTCAGGATAGCATGGAATAATGAATGCATACAGAATTATGTTAAACTTTTTGTGTGGTTATTTACATTCTTTGAAAGCTTGCAGGTATGTTTTTTTACTTGTACAGTACAAACATTTGGTAATATGGGAAACAAAGAATACCTAAAAAATTTTGCATAATTGAAAAAAAAGATGCATAGAAATTATGCACTGTCTCTTTCATTGCTTTAATTATTCCGATATAATCATGAGCATTTGTAAACATAATTTTTTTATAATCAAATGCAGATTTTGATTTAAAAATAATAACATTTGCTGTCAGTGGGCTCCCATACTTAAGGCCTTGAAACAATGAATTTATTCAGAATTAAATTTAATAGGTAAAACAATTTTTCCAAATTTTTAATTCTTCAGAGACATTTCTGATGAGAGGCTTACGTCTATGAGCAACTGAGAACACCCCACATTTCTACAGGGAACGCTTGCCCCCTGGCGTTTCAATTGGGAAGTGCATTGTGTTTCTATTCGTGGGGAACAATAATGTACAATATAACGCAACGCACACCAAGCGATTTATTAAACTTTTAAAGATCAGAAATATAAAAGCGCGGGTTATAAAATAGCTTTAGTGTTAGCTTGTATTTTGGGAGTTTTGTAAACAATTTGCAGATAATATTCGCCTGGGCGGAACTCTTGATTCGTTATGTTTCAACACGGTAATAACCCAGTCGTACAAGAAGAAAACATGTCGTGTTTAGTTTCTTTTTAGCGTTTCGAATGTTGTTTTGATTGTTAAAGCAACACAATATACCTGTAGTGTTACGTCAGCTTGTCCCTGTTTGCTTCCGTGTGAGCGCGCGCTTCAACAGCAGTGTTTGTTCCGAGTTTGGAGAACAGCTAGGACATTACAGCTGTGATAGATTATTAATAATGTCCAAACCCATAGTTCCTCTTCGAATTCTCTGTATTCACGGTTACCGACAGAACGGGAGCTCTTTTAGAGAGAAGACTGGCGCATTACGCAAAATATTAAAGAAACAAGTGGAGTTGGTGTATATTAGTGCACCTCACCAAGTTTCTGCAATCCAAAACGGAAGTGAGTTTAAAACCGATAATATTTGCTGCACCTCAAAACCTAATGGGTTATCTAGTATCATAAGTACATTTGAAATATTTTATGCGTGCCATTTGTGACCCACCACCACAAAGCTAGAAGTAAGAGTCAATTTTGTAAGATTTACGTTACACATGATCTGGAAGTCCATTGATGTATGGTTTGTTAAGATTCAACATTTTGAAAATCTGGTGCACAAAATATATAAATCAACTGTCCAAATGAAGTCCTAACAATGTATAATCAAAAATCAAGTTTTGGTGTAGGGTAGAAATTTTAGAAAGTACCTTCATGAAAGATTTTCTTTACTTAATATCCTAATGATTTTTGGTATAAATAAATAAAAAGCAATCATTTTTACCCATTCAATGTATTTTTGGCTATTGCTACAAATATATCCTTGTGACTTATGGGTTCGTGGTCCACAGTCACATTTTTTCACTCTGATGATTGTTTTGCTTTTTCAATGCCATCAGCCAATCAGGAGCCCGAAAAGACGGCCAGTGGTGGTGATGAGGACCAGAGGGGCTGGTGGTTCTCTGATGTCCAGGCACGAAGTTTCAATGCTCAGCAGGAGTGTGAGCGCAGCCTTGGTCTGGAAGAGAGTGTTGAGACCGTGAAAACCGCAGTGAAGGATCATGGCCCCTTCGATGGCATCCTGGGCTTTAGTCAAGGTGCTGCCCTGGTGGCTATGCTGTGTGCCCTGCAAGAACAAAAACTAGAGGCTGCTTTTAATTTCCGCTTTGCCATCCTGGTCGCCGGATTCCGCAGTGCCTGTTCCCAGCATCGCCGCTTTTACGAAGGGCCAGCGATCACAATCCCATCTTTGCATGTGTTTGGACAGGATGATCGTGTAATACCAGAGGAGATGAGCCGAGATCTGCTGCCAGCGTTTGATGGAGCTCAAAACCTCATTCATCCCGGTGGACACTTTGTTCCAGCGGCATCTTCGCACAGGCAGACATACCAAGACTTCCTCAAGAAGTTTCAGTGAGATGATAAAAGCGTAGCTGAGAGTTCCTGGAATAAATTAGGTCTAAGTTAAATGTACTTTTTAAAATATTGCTATATTATAAAAGCCTTGGAAATTGAACGGCCTGTAAAAAGATGTTTTACACTGTTCTCAGGAAATTGGTTACTTGAATAAAGACTTTCACAAGTATGCAGTGCAGAGTCTATGAAGGATATGTTGGGGTTCAAAACAAGCTAGGCTCTGTAGAATTGGATCGTTTGCCAAAATAAAAATACAGTCAATACCTTCCTATTCTATTTCTAATCTAGCTATACTCTCCATTCTATTTCTATCTTCTCAATTAAATAAAAAGAGCCCAGAGTTGTCTGTTTTTTTTCCTGTTCTATCTACTTGTTTTCTTTTTATTTTATTATTAAAAAGGACCCTCTAGAATTCTCTATTCGTTTTCTAATCATTTGACCCTCAAGCACTAGTGTCTGCTATTATTTTTCTATTCCATCTATAGTTTACTTTTTATTTATTATAAAAAATAAACATGCTATGTCTCACGGCACATATTATTGCTCTTTTGTTGGTTTTTATACTTATCATTTGTGCTTCAGTTTGGATAAAGGCATCTGCTAAATGACTAAACGAATATATGATTATATTGTTGTTGAGTACTATATTTAATACATCATGTTTTTATGGGTTATATAGCATGATATAGGTGAGCTTATACTTGAGTAGGATTATTCAGAGGCCCAAAATGAACAATGATATACAGTTGATGCAGTTGCTAATATTTATATGGCCAAAATCATTTAGAAATTCTAATAGCTTGTAATGTAAATTATTAATATTTGGCATAGCAGTATAGGCAGACTAATTTTAAAGGAGTCATACAAAGCCAATTTTCTTCTAGCTTACATGATTCTTTAGCGTCTTAATGGAAAGTTTGTAATATAGTTTGTTTTAAAATTTGAAAACATAGTGTAAATAAACGCTACTTTTAACCTGTCAAAAACAGCTCTTTTGAAATCACTCTGTTCTGTGTACTTCCCCTTTAAATCTTCACGAGCTCCGCTGACCCCGCCCCTCTTTTCCGAGTCGCTCTCGAAGGATCTTTATTCAGCCGTATTCATAGTGAAACTTGCTAATAAGCACATTATTAGGAAAGGCGATTTGCAAAGATTCATTAAGAGACATTATAATCACTGCTTCTGTAGGTGAGGCTGGATCATAAAGGATTCGCGCGAACATAAACGCATTTCTGTTGATCAAGGGCGCCTTCAGTCACTGAGATGTCTGGGGGAAATCTCTACTGCTATGTTCATTAATACATTCAAAAACAAAACACCTCAATCTCTTAGAAGTCTTGCTTGTCTCTGCGTCTCGGTCTGATGACGGCTCACTCAGGCTGAGGTAAGACGCCAGTTCAGTCTGTGTGACATGCTGCTGTCAATCAACTATGGTGGGCGTGGCCTCGGTCTGTGTGACGACACATCGGCATGCATTTGAGAATGGCTTGATTTCAGAACGGGCAACTATATAAAAAGAAAACTACTGGTGTATTTTTATCATTGTAGGGGGGTTGTGTACTCGCACTCCCAACACACATTTCAGTCCAAACAGCTTGTAAAAGTGCATGTACCACCGTATGAACCCTTTAAATATATTTAAACTCCAGTTGTCACTCTACCAATAATATATCTTTGTAACATGAATGCTTAGTTTTATGATAACGACTGTAGTATATATTGCTGGGGTCAAAACCTAAAATGCAATGCACCACAGTGGTGACAGAAATACAAAGAAATACTCAACAAAAGTCTGTGTGTTTTACATTTTCACATGTTAACATGAATTTATAATATATAAAAGTGTTATATTAATTATTGTGCGTGTTTGTAGAACTGTAAAGTCTGTATGTTAATGGAAAACTGTTCTGGGGGGTGAACTTGACTGAACTGAAGTGGATGGATTTTGGGATTCTGGGAGTTTAGTGTTTAGTGCTAACACATGTAGTACCTTCGGTTTCCATTGGGGGCGTAAGTGAATGTTTTTCCCTTGCAGCTGTTTATCATTTTGATTTCTCTGTCAGTGTCTGTGTGTGCTTGTGCACGCTCACAGGCAGATCGGGAACTCTGTGTTCTCGTGTAGCTTAAAGGGAGTTTGGCGGCCCAGGATTGCATTTTTGATGATTTCCAGATGTTTGTGGGAAGCACTCCTCTATTCTCACTCATTCTTTCCAATGCAGCCAGAGCGTCCTTGCACCTTCCCTTGCCTTTAAATGACCTGATCTTCCACTTTTTCCACATTTTCCCTGCCTCCATCTCTCTCTTATTCTTGTAAATGTTAATAAAATGCTCTGTACACAGTTCCGTCATAAGGTTGTGATATAAGCAGTTCGAACTTTATATTAAACAAAAAATTGACACTGGTTACTTCATTGCGACAAGTTTGTGGTTTCATTGTGCACTTTGAATTTGCCAAATTCCCTTCAAGACAAGTTACTTCACTCTGCGGCCATCTTGAAAATGCTCCAAAGCAGCTACTTTCTGTGCCAGCAATAGCTTCTCTCTGCTTAAAATCTCTATTTTTCTGCTTCAGTTTGTATGCTAGAGCTTGTTTATTATTATATTATAGCCCCTAAGGGGACATGGTGATGGAGAGAAAGTGAGATTAGGAAATTATGTGCGAGCAAAAATGCAAATTTTGTCAAGTAAATGCAGGGGGGTACAATGGTTTTTCAAGCAAACCATTTAATATATTTTTTCCATCATTATTTCCCTTTGCAAGCTCTTTGGGATTTTGGTCCTGAAAGGCAGAACTTAAATTATAAAGACATTAAAAGAACATTGCTTTTTATTTTTCTATGTGAGCTCTATCTCCTTAATTATTCCATAATTCTTATAAAAATCCTTTATAAATATGTGTAAACATCTTTAAATATGATTACAGATTTTTTCCCCCTTCGTTTGTTTTTCCCCTCTCTCTTCCCCTCAATGCCACGTGTCTCTTTCTCCACTCAAGCACATGGTTTTGATAAATGGAAGACAAGAGAAGAGGAGAAACACAGAAACTCCCTCTTGCCAGTAAGTTTTACAACAGCTCCGTGACTCCCAGCCTCAGGAATCTATGGTTTTACATAACATCAGTGGTCAGGGGTGAGAGGGAGAGTTGTGTAAGAAACGGCTGGAAAAGATAGACGTGAGTGGTGTATCAGGCTATATTTTGACTCTGGTGGGCTATAATAGAAGACAGTATGATGCCAGCAACCTGTGTTAAAAGTAACAGGAGGTGGGTTTTTTTTGTGAGGAATGAAAAGGGTGTGGTTTGGAGAATGTGGGCGTAGCTAGAACATGTTTTTATAAGAGTAGTAGGACTTAGATTCATCCTGCACCGTTAAACAATCTTTTGCGTACTCTCATCCTGGAAGCTGATGTTTTGGACTATATCACTGGACGTTTGCATTTATGTTTGCTTCATACTGGAAATCTACATCTTTACAGGAGAATTTGGACGAGTGCTGCATTTGGAGCAGTGATGATTTTGGGTATCTAGTTTATCACATGCTGGAGTCATGTATGTATTGTATCGTACAGACAAACAGTTTCATTTCAAAGATTATTTGTGTGAGATATATATATATGTATATGTAAATAATATATATATATATATATATATACACACACAGAAATCTGACTTAAATGTTGTTTTAGAGAGAGTGTATCAAAAATCTTTCATATTTGAAAAAGGCTGAAAGGTACTTGTGAGGTTTCCCAGAAGAGCAGATGAGGTTTAATTCCAGGAAATGTAGTTGGTGAATTTAGTTTAGTGGTGAAGAGGTCACTGTGAAGACACTGTTATGCTGGTGTGGCCGAACTGACCAATCAGATCTCAGCAGTGACAAAGCAGGTTGAGGGAGTTTCCCAAAGAGGTTATTTAACATAAAGAATAACTATGATGTCACTCTGATGTCAGTGTCGTGAAGCATGGTCCGTATTTACAAACAAGAGTAAGACAGGATGACGGACGGAAATTCTTTCCAGTAAAAAAACTATGTAACGTTCTGAAGTGAGGAGACGATGTGGGATGTCGTTGTTTTTTTACTTTAAGAGGGTCAGGCTGTGTTTCATAACCAGGAATTCAGGAATTCATCCAGCAGTGTGGTTTGAGTTACTTATTATTTATTTCTAGCCTGATCCAAACACGCAGTCCTTCCACTTCATGGTTTTCCTGTTTATGTGGACAGTGCGTTTCATAAGCCAAAGTTCGTCTTCTGATGTCTCAACTCATGCCTTTCTTTCTTGCTTTCTTTCTTTTTGGGCTGCAGGAACTCTCTGTGCTGTCGTTGGTCAGACCTACAAGGTTTTGGTAAGAAGGAAATGCTTTAATCTGGACAAAAATCTTCCAATTCTTGTGGTTTGGCTGTTCCTTCTTGTTCTAGTTGTTTTCAGGGCATGTTTGGGTCAGTTAAAATAATAAACCACAGACTATAGTTTCCATTTCTAATCACTGCATTAAATATATATATATATATATATATATATATATATATTTATTTATTGTTGATTTGTCTGTCTTTTTAAAATGGATAGAATTTATTGATAAAAAAAATACTTAAGATCAGATTTGTAAGAAATACAGATTGAAATACAAAAAAAAAAAATTCTGCTTTTCTGCCTCAAGGTCTGATACAGTTTATCTACTTTTGGAGGCTGAATGTGTAATTAATAATTCTTAAAGTGGCTGTGACTCAGTGTGTGTGTGTGTGTGTTTGTCCGTCCCTGTACGATGCCCTTAGCCCTGAACAGTAAGAGTTTATGTGCTGATGGTTCAAGTATCAGCACATGATCTCTTACTTGTAGGGAAAAGAGTCTCTATCGACCTCTCATCGCTTTGATTTAAAGTATTTACTTTTAATTATTCAACAAATACAGGATGTCACAAGTTTAGCATATAAAACAATTTTCAGAAAGTTTTAGTAAGCTGTAATATAAAAGAAATATAAAAGAACAGAGAACTTTTAAGTTGTATTATTTACTGTTGTCTGCTAAATGAAGAAATTAAATGCTCGACTTGGCTTGATTATATGCATTCATTTTATAAAAAAAACAAAAAAACAACATTTTAAATCCGGGCAAATAATAATAAAAATAATATATTTTTTTTTATTCAAATGGAGACCCATAATCTAATACTTACGTACAACCACAGGCAAAAGTATTTTACTAAATAGTTTTATTTATTTATTTATTTTTAAAAAGCTGACATAATTTGAAATATTTAGGACTGTCACACAAGTTTATCATGCAAAAGGCAACAACATTCAATAAGTTTTGCTAGAAAAAAATAAATAAATTAGGCCTACTTATTAGTAAACTTTGTATAAAATGTATGTATAGGAAGTGTTGTTGTCTGCTAAATGATGAAAAAATTTAATGATCAACATATTTCTTTTCAACATGCATTTTTTACTCTGTAAAAATCCTTAAAATGTAAATAACACTGGGGAAAAAACAGCTATAATTTTAAATATTTAGGAATGCATCAAATTTATCATACAAAAGACAACAATATTCAGTATGTATCAATAGTATGTCTTCATAAGCTCGATAAAATATATATAAAACAAACTATACATAGGAAGTGCCTTTATTTATAGTTATCTGCTAAATAACGGATATATGATATATATAGTTATCATCGTGGTTATATGCCTAATTTTTTTAATACTTGGATCCATGAACCAAAAAATGCTTGAAATGTAGATAGCCCTGCAAAAATAACAATAATTATTATTATTATTATTATTATTATTATTAAAAACTAGCATAATATGAAATATTAAAACCAAAACAGGGGACATTGTTATTGGATATTAAGATTTTATTTACTTTCATATTTTCATATACATTTCTTAAAACAAAATTAATGAATAAATAATTTTTATTACAGCAATGGTATCAATACTGGCCCATATATTGTTTTCCGTAGCTACAAACTCTCTCCTCCAGAGGGCGATGTGTGACTGCTAAACTCATTTTTTTAAATGTTTGGGCCATATTCTATAGCACACCACTGAAAATTGCTGCAGATCAAAATACATTTAAACAACACATCCCTGCTAATATGTGTTAATTACTCACTGAATTGACTGAAACACCTGCCCTGCTGTTCCAGATGTCACCGCAACTGGTAAAAAAGAATATGTACAGCTTTCATCAGTTACACATTAAACACATTCTGTCACTCTATCCTAACTGAAACTGCCTCTCCCTGTTCCACAGGAAATTGTCTGGGAATAAAAAGGAGCAGTCGTTGGCACTCCACATTAGAATGAATCACTTGGCCATCAGGGAGCAAAAGTGACTCATCAAGAAAACATTAGAGAGAAATAATTGTACATTTTGGTACAGTGCATGATTTAATTACAATCTGTATTGAAGTGTTTAATGTATGCTGGGCAAATAATAAAGTTTTCGGTCTCAAATTGAGAATCACAGCGTGGCTTTGATGCTTCAGCCTGAGAAAAACATACTTTCACTACTACGGAAAGAGCCTTTTAATAGAGTTTCAAAAGGAGGGAAAGATATAAATAAATTCAGACTTTGACCTACTTTCCCAAATCAATTCATTCTGTTAGTGCTTCTTAGAAAATCCTCACCGTGTTAGTTTCACAAGCATTCTGGTTTCACGCAATCGTTTCTGATGATTGACGAAATAACAGCTGCCCCTTGGCGACCATGGCTGTAGACTGTTACCACGTGCCAATGCTACAGTAACAATCTAAAGCCACGGTCACCATGGAGACAGCAGAGGTAGAGATGAGGGGGTGTTGGCATGGTAACTGGAAATAGTGCAATCCTATTGGCTTATTTCGATGAAACGCCATGCCTCCATAGCACAGGACTCCCCCAATACAGGCTCAGATAACACAACTGTTTGCCGTCACAGCCAGTATTTCTGATGAATGCGTGCATGCGCATTTTTAACAGCCATCCCTTTTCAATCACAGCCTAAGTTATACAGATGATAGGCTTCTGTATTAGTGATGCTGGAGCCAGACTTCAGTAGCCATGACTGTAGACTGTTACTGTACTGTTGGACTCCATAAGCAGTAAGCAGTCTAGAGCCAAGGTCATGAAGTGCTGGCACACCGGTAAAGACTCATGCTGGGCAACACCGAGGAGAATTTAGCTCACAGAACTGCTGCTGGAATTAAAGAGAAGTGTTACAGAAAACACAGCAGAACTCAAACAAACATATCTCGATGAATAAGATGTTGCTTTTATATATAACGGGGGTTATTTCATTTAAAAGAGCATTGGTTTGCCCAAGCAGAATGTTCTCGGGAACATTGATTCCCATGAGCCTCGCTGCCGGGTCAGTGACGTAGATGCAGGCTTGAACTCCTTTGAAAGTCGTTCCGTTTCCTGAAAGTTTGTTTCAGTTATGTTTTATTCTCCTTATATTACCTGATACGTAGTGACTCTTACTGGCAACCTAGACTGCCTCAATGCATTTGGTTCTGAAAGGAGCATGTAGACTTGCGCCGCTGTCCGTGGTGCTGAAAACACAGCTTTACTCTGCTTTATTCTAATGAATGGCCTATTTAATATAGTTATCCTATATATTTGACAGCATTTTAATTCCACGTATGATTGATTGAGCTATCATCATATATTTGTGCTCTGTTGCTTTAAAAGAAAAAGTGGAGTTTAAACAATTTTCACTAAAAAATGTAACAAATAATTACAAAGAAATTGCATTGAATTAAAGGTTTGGAGTAGGAAGACTGAAACGGTATTTTCTTTTAAAGCTTATTAAAATACACTTCAAAGGTGGTTACTTAAAGAAATCGTTCACGCTCAAACGAAATGGAGAATACCCTCGTAGACACAATTAAAGTGTTATTCTGCTCCAAACATCTGCTTAAGTTTCAAGTTTTAAAAAAATAAATAAAAATGAGGGTGAGTAAATAATGACAGGTGCACTGTTCCTTTAAGAATTAAACTATATGTTGTGTACAGCTTAAAATAATGGTCATTAGTGTCGTTGGCTACGCTAATTCAATTGTACATTCATTAATTTACAGAGAATAAATACCGGTGCCATCAATGAATAAAATGAATGAAAACGGACGCCCACTCCCTTCTTAAACACCCCCGCGAAAAATAAAAGGATTGCGCTGCAGTCGCTTGTGTGTGTGTGTGTAGCTGAGCGCGCTGTCTCTTTAAAGGGTTACAGTGGGTGACTACGAATCATCTGCAAAGTGCGCAAGAGTGACGCAGACCTGACTTCAACGCCTGAATACACGTCACAGAATCTGTGTAAAAAAAAAAAAAAAGGTGAACGGAAACGTTAGGTAGGAAGGAAATTCATAGCCTACACTCGAGGGGAGGAATGAGGGAGGTAAAACAAAAAACGACTTGGTTGAATATAACGGCAAACATAAAACGATGGTTAGTGGAGGCACGAGAGCATCAACTAGAAAGAAAGGAGAGCGGGAGTGTTGCCATGTCTAGTTGTTCTAAGCGACTCAGTGCTTGTTTTTCCACTTTAAAATGTTCTGGTTTTAGGCTTAGAATATACAAATGACTGTTTCGTGGTGTGAAATATATCTTTATCGGTTTAAACGATGAACGGCAGAACCTTTCCTACAAAACTACTCTTTTGTTTCGATGCCTATTATACGGAATACTTTAAAAGTTAAATTGGTATTGAATTGTTTTCTCTGTCAGGACCTGGCAACAACGACGACAATCCTCTCTACAGGAAATCTCCCGGTGTCACACAATCACGAGAGAGTTTCCAGCGAAGACTGGGATGGCATTACGCTTCACTTAAAGCGATATTCAGTGAAATTCTGTTTTACGAAATAGAAATAAATACAGGTTCCAAAAAATTTTTTTAACATATGTGTGTCTGTCATTCCCTAAAGGCTATACACTGTGAAGCAGTTGAACAAAATATAATACTATCTTCACAAATTCAAATTCTTTTATCAATCATATTCTTTAGTTTAACTCGTGAGAGCAAGCTTTTTCAGCACCAACTGCTTTGTCCAACATACTGTTCTCTTCAAAGGGTCTTCATGCTGCCCACGTGCGAAAAAAAGTGAGTCACACTGCAGCAAGTTTCAGGTCGCCTGCAATATGCCGTACTTCTTTTAATAAACACGCATAAAAATGAACATAAGGAAATAAAAAAACTTCTAAGACTTCGGTATTTGGCAACCTTCAGGTCATTTCCAAATGAACTAACAGGCTGTCACCGTGCCATTTTCAACCAAACAGTGTCAAATCACTCTTACCTTGAAATATGGGAGTCCTCGTCAAAATGCAGTCGATTTTCTGACGGCTGTCCGTTTTCTAGTACCTCGTCTATTAGATACTGGCGCTCCAGTAGGATGGCTCGGTGAAGCTACTGCGTAATGAGAAGTTCTTTCTCGCCCGAGTGTCTCCATATGGGCCGCTGTCTACACTCGTCACGCTCGTCTCGTCTTCTTTTTCCTGGTAGAAACAAGCAGCTCTCAAGCGCTTTTCCATCTACCATGCGCTTTTTATAGAGATCTGATAGTACTAGTAAGCTGGAGAGGGAGGGGGACTCATTCACTAAAAAGCATCACCTACTCAACTACGCGCGTGTACTACGTCATTGACGGAATTTTGTCAACGGGGCTGCTATTTATAAAGACCAAGGAGAGTTTGGATCCTCATAATGCTCAGTTAAATGAACACAGAATGATTATATATAGACCGTCCATCCTTGCTCCTTCTTCTGAACCTTCCAGTTAAACTCTCAAGATTGAAAATGTATCTAGTAGCCTATAAAGTGTAATTTCACCTGTCTTGTAAATTAATGGATGTTAAATGACAGAACTATCATCTGAATCATCAGGTTTCCTTGTTTAAACCAATTTATAGCATCCACAAAACCTTTATGTAAAGTTTTCAAATGCTAAAATGACAAATATCTGAATCATTAGGTTCTTGTTTCTACAAATATATAACATCCACACAGTCTTTTCATCTATTTGAGTCAATTGCATAGAAATATTATGACTGACCGGGTTATAGCCTAGTGCTTTCTAAAATACCCTACTTCTTCTGGACCCAGTACTACACACAATGACCCTGTATAGGCCACATTTACCATAACTATAGCAAAATAACTTTTAGTTTTAGAGTTTTTAGTCTTGCTTCTGAATATTTTAAATTAAAATGTTTAATATGAATAGGAGAATGGCATAGTGATCATGAACATTTTTTTTTTGCTCATAATAGTAATGTTGAAGAAGTGTGTTTGATGTAGTGCCACAAACTAATTTTCTATTGTTTCAGTTAGTGTTACAGGTGGTAAAAACAGCCCTCTTTGTACTTCATGCTAT
>JAUMHQ010000065.1:12070962-12090799 GCA_032361165.1 Enteromius paludinosus | reverse complement strand
AGCTACATACCTTCTATGTACATATCAGAGAACAATTTAAAATATTCTCTCAATGCATTCTATGGCACCTTTAAAAACCATTAAATATCTTAACCCAAATTTTTGAACGGTGGTGTATGTTTTAAAACCCTTATAGACACCTTTTTGCATTGTTTGATTTTAATGAATACATTACAAAACTAACCAGTTTTTCTACCAAGTAAAGAGATATTTAAATGTTTAAATGAGGGCTTTTAAATTATTTCTGCATAGACGCACAGGAATCAAAAGTATTAGGCTAAAATTTCCACCAAAGGAAAAAAAATGCTATTTGTGGAGCATACATTAACCTTTTGTGCTTTAACAGATGGTCATGTTGCTACACTACACAGTCTGCACAGTATTCTTAGTGTGATTATGTCTGTCATAGATGCCATATTGAATTTAACACAGATGAAAACGAGTCTTTAAGGGATAAGACTAAACCATAAGTACGTATTTTGAATGCATAATTACTTTGCAACAGCTGAAAAGGATGTTGTATAGCATGAATGTAATCTTAATACACTATATTTGACAGGATCACGTGACCTATCAGAATCAATTGCGTTACCATTCATAATCCTCTCCCACAGCCTCAGTGTTTATGCAAACTTCAGAGTCCCACAGTACTTTCTTACTTTTTTTTTCGTCTACTATATAGTAGGGTAATTATGTGCTTTTAGAACTTTTGAAAACTGTTAGGGAGTTTTGTCTTGTGAAAGGTTTTTTTTCAGAGGGACATTTCAACAATTTGCTGAACAATTACAATCCATTAAATGTGCTGTAATTCTGTCCCCATTCAGCCTCGTTTCCTTAAATACTAACCTACAGATATTTTAATGAATCAATGATATAAAATTGAACTCACTTGACCCAACCTGCCATTAAAGAAATGACCCTTGTGCTGAGGACAGTTCAACCGAATGTATTATTTTGCTAACCCTTGCCTAAATATAGGCCATTTTAGTTGTGTACACTTAATACAACTTTTAAAAAATGATATTGAAATGTTAGATTGAATGACATAAATATTTTGTAATATAAGAATGATTCGAATTTCATTCGTCCAATTGGACTTTTGATGCAAGCCACTATATTCAAACAGTATCAAACATCGCTCTGCGGTTTTGGAGATTCCGTTTCTTTAATAAAACATGAATCTAGTTGTTTCACAGACCCCTTTCTGAACTTCAGCAGGGCATTTCGGGTGAACACGTTCCTTCCTTTTTGAATTTAGAGGAAAATGCATGCATCACCAATTGCAGGAAGCTCAGTGCCGGATTCAATTTCTTTTATTTCAGAGCAGAGGACAGAAAATAACTCTCTTAGACGCTGAGTGGGAAGAGTCTTTGGGAGGCTGCGTTTACTTCCGTTTCTATTTTCAGAGGCCCATCTCCTGATCAGGAGCTCCTTTTTTTGTCATCTCGGCCTGCTCTCCACATCCCTCCATCTTTTGCTTTGTTGATTTCTATTTGTTTATTCGTTTTTTCCAAGAACATCCTGACCTCCAAATATCCTTGTTTTAAAACATGCAAATGCAGGATTATATAGCAAAAATCATTAACGTGAATGAAAATGTAGGCATGAAATTAAAAAGAAATTCTACAGATTGTTGATCATGTGTGGGCATATTTTGCAATGTGCTGTTTGTTAAACCTTTCGTTAAAAATAACAAGAAGAGATGCTGAATTTTGTTATCTCCTCTCTCTCTCTTTCTCTCACTCTCTATTTCGTTGTCACTTCCGCCCACCCTTTTCATCCTGCTCTCTTCCTCCCTCTCCAATGTATTCGCCCCCACAGAAACTGTCACCTCCCTCCCTTTTTTCTCTCCCTGTTTTCCGTGTGTCTCTCCACGTTGTCACTGTATTGTTTCTCTCTCCCCGCATTTGCAGATGTTCCTCAATTTGCTAGTGACAATGATAACGATATCAGAATTTTCTGAAGATTGATTCAAAAGGCGAGACTTGATGTCTCGAGACAGTAACTGCTCCCTCCATCTCTGTCTCCCTTCTCGCTTCCTTTTTTTGTGTCTCGCTCTGTATTCGCCGCACAGAATGCACTCAGATCAATACAAAAAAAGCCCACACCCCTCCCTCATCCTCTGCCTCCCTTCTCTTTTCACCCCCTCCCACCCACCACGTCTCTCTCTATCTCTCTCTCTCTGACTCATGCAGAAATCCCTGCATGCCTGAGCCCAGTTTGTGTTTTCTCTCTCTGATTGCTAGGCTGACTTGCATATAATGAGGTTGCCGGAGAGAACGAGTGAAAAAGAAGGACGAGCGGGAGGCAAGTGGGTTCTGATTGGTAAAACCCCCTCCACCCCCGCACATTCATTTACACACACACCTTCGGACCCCCAAAAGCACACATTTCTATTCCTCCTACCACACCCACCTGTATCGCCCAGCACATTCACACACACTCTCTCTGATACAAGTTCATTCATTATACATCAAAAGAACAATCTGGACCGCTGTGAAACCACAGTGTGACCAATAACTGTCGACAGATGTGATATTACTTTAACGAGATACATATTAAATCACTGCACTGTATGCAAGAGAGAAATCTTGGATGCGTCATTCACTAGCATTGCAGTCGGTGACAGAAGAACACAATATGCAGTCGAAGTACAATATACATTATGCACAGAATGCAATGTAAAAGGGGAAAATGTGCAGATGTTTCCAATTGTCCAGTAGAGTAATATAGTGATGTTAGATTATTTTATTAATATTAAATCATATCTTTGTTTTATATGTACAACTGATCAAAAGCTTGGGACCTGTAAGTGTCTTCTGTCTTTAGTGTCACATGATCCTTCAGAAATCATTATAATATCCTCACATCCTTAAGTTATGGAGACGTCAGGCAGATTCGGCCACAATATAAAAAATAAGTTACTTTGCTTCTGAAGCAATTGATATAAAGATTTTGGAAGAAATAGTACTGCACCAAAATCATTACATACTTATTGAGAAACTGGAAAACTGGGTCTGGCTTTCTAGGATGGTTCTTAATTGGTTCAGGTCATACTTGGAAGGGAGAGGTTATTATGTGAGTATAGGAGAGCACAAGTCCAAGTGAATGTCGATGACATTAGGAGTCCCACAAGGTTCCATTTTTGCACCGCTCTTATTTAGCCTGTATATGCTTCCAATTGCCTATGCAGATGACACCCAGATTTACTAGCATTATCTCCAAATGACTGTAAATTAACAGTTGGGTGTGCCAGAACTTTCTTTAGATAAACAGGGAGAAAACTGAAGTCATTACATTTGGAAACACTGATGAAGTTCTGAAGGTGAATGCATTCCTGACTCTAGGGGTCAAACAACTCATGTCAAACCTTAGTTTCAGTAGTCATGTCAAAGTAACTAAATCAGCAAACTATCAACTCAAAAACGTTGCAGGAATTAGATGTTTTGTTTCCAATCAAGACTTGGAGAAGCTTGTACATGCCTTTATCACCAGCAGGGTGGATTGTTGTAATGGTCTTTTCACCAGCCTTCCCAAGAAGACCATTAGACAGCTGCAGCTCACCAAGAACACTTCTGCCAGGATTCTGACTACAACCTGAAAATCTGAGCATATCATACTAGTAATCAGGTACTCGGGCTTCCTGTTACATTTGGTATTAGTTTTAAAGTACTTTTACTTGTTTATAATTCACCCAATGGCCTAGGACCTAAATATAATGCAGAAATGCTCACTGAATATATACTTAACATACCACTCAGATCTTTAGGATCTAGTAGTTGGAAACACCAAGAGTTCACACAAAACCAGGGGAGTCCACTTTTAGTTATTATGCCGCCCACAGTTGGAACCAGCTTCCAAAAGAGATCAGATGTGCTGAAACATTTGCCACCTAAATGTAGACTCAGACTGTGGTCTCAGCTTCGAGGGTCCGCATTTACCTTTGGCCCAATTTTTGGACTATGCTCTGTCGACTGATGACTCATTATTTACAGTGGGTTTTACGGAGGAGGATTGCAATGCGGCTATCGTCAAGGTAATGGTGGAGGCAACAGAGCGCTCACACAAAATGGCGGACACCACAGCACCCAATCAAGTCACAGTCGATTGTCACGCATCAAGCCATGCCACCGTTGATAATCAGGAGCCAAGTCAACCCGCAACAGACCGCCATAAGTTAAGTAAACTTTTCAAAGATTTCCATGATTCAAGTCACTTTATTGCAGATCTGCACCAGCCAAGTCAAGCTAATATTGATTCTGATCCTCCAGAGCCACTGCACATGGCCGCCACTCCAGAGCCACGGCTCCAGCCCAAGATGGCCATCACTCCAGAGACACAACCCATGATGGCCGTCACAACAGAGCCTCCAAATCAAATCACAATCTTCAGCCACCTCGAATGTCTCCTTTTTCCCGAGCATTGTGGATGTTGCAAATTAAGAAACCTGTGCTACCCAAGGATGTAGGAGGCTGGTGTGCAGTTTGGAGGACCCACCACTAATGTCAGTGTGTTCTGCGTAACACACACACACAGCAGGGTCAAGGGTCTCACCACAATCCCTGCCGGACCTGGGACTCGAACCCATGACCTTTAGGTTACAAGCCCAACTCCCTATCCATTTTAGTCCACGAATGCCCTATCATGGCAGTGGCTCTTTTCAGTGTGTGCGCTCAAGAGCCAGATCCAGTCCAAGAATCCTCAGAGCCTGATCCAGAGCCAGTCGAAGAACCGCTGGAGGTGTGGCTTGTGCCATAGGTCCTCCGGAGGTTCGGCCAGTGGCTGCACTACCTCTGGAGGATCCACGGGTGGCTGCACAACCCCCAGGGCCATTGGTTTGCCCCACAGACCCCCTGGAAGACAGAGGCTGCCTCTGAATCCCTGTCATGCCTAGTCACAGCCAAGGAGGCCGTAGAACTCCTGCCCTGCCAAGGTCAGAAGTGCCAACACTGAACTCTTGACCTGCCCTGCCACAGCCAGAAAGGCCGCCATGGAACTCATGCCTAGTCCCGGCCATGGAGGCCAATGAACTCTCGCCCTGCCATGCCACGGCCATGAGGGCCGTTATAGTACCCATGCCTACCCTGCTATGGCTAAGGAAGCCACCCCCTCGTCTTCGTCATGTATTGTTATGGCCACCAAGGTTGCTGAACCCTCGTCTTGTCCTGCCACAGCCATAAGGGCCACCATGGAGCCCTGGCTAGTCCTGTCATGGCTATAGAAGCCGTTTCCTCATCCTCAACCTGCTCTATCATGGCTATTGTTTACCCCTGAAGGCTGTCTGCTTTGTCCTGGAGTTCACCATCCCTGCCGACTTCGCCCTGGAGGACTTTTGCTGTGTTTGCCCTGCCCACACTGCTGTGGCCCCCCCGGACTGGCTCTACTGTGGCTCTCTGTGCTGCCCGCACTGCCATGGTCACATGTGCCACTATCTCTGCTCCACGGTCCACACCCACTTTGGCTCTATGCTTCAGGTCCAGTTCCACTTCCCTTTTGGACTGTATTATGAGCATCTGGAAGCCGCTCCTTAGGGCTCTGTTACGGTCACCGGCCAGAACGCCCACAAGCTCCCCCAGAGGTCACTCCACCATGGACAGTTAAGTGTGTTACCCCTATATGTGTTTCTGCATTGTACACTAAGGACTCTTATTATGAAGTGTGTTTCCCACTGTTTCAGTGTTCCCCGGTCTCTGTCCCCTTGTTAGTTCCCATGACAATTGATCAGCTCCACCCCCTCGTTAACCCTATTGTCTCCACTTTAAAAACAGTTTGTGTGCATTAGCCTAACCCCTGAGTATTGTGAGTTTATTGTGAGTACAAAGCGGTTTCCCTGTGTTTCCTTTCCGGGTCTTGTTTTCTGTGTGTTTCTCCTGTGTACCGACCTTGCCTTGTCTTTGGATTATTGTTCTGCTTTATGTAATCTTTTGTTATCTATTTTAATATTTTGGAACATTATAAGTTTCTTTACTTTCCCTTTTGATAAATTCATGTTTGAATGAAAATGCAGATTTTTCTTACCGCAAAAAGTAGAAGAATTCTTCAATTATGAAGCATTTAGATTTGTATCTGTTCTGCTTTTTTGCTTATTTATCTATTCCTTCTTAATTGTCAGACTGTCAAAGTATTGCCCATTCTTCTTCTTTGACTGTTTGTTACAATTATGTTATTTTTGTCCATATTTGAAATACAATTGATTGCAAAAAATGAAGCGTCACAACTATTTTCAACACTGAAACTATTTTCAAAGGGGTTATGTATGTTTGTGTAAATTAAATATAGAAAATTAGATCTCAGACTTGTAGGTCCCGCAACCATATATACCATAAATAATTTATATCATATTTAATATTTAAGTTAAGCAAAGTTGTTTCTTCCTCATTTAGTGCATATTTGAGTAGCTTGTTAATTAAACACACTTCCTCACTCTACACTCTAAGCATTTCTGCTGCTATCCTCTCTGTCTTTCGTCTCTTTCTCACTCTCTCTGTCTCTCTATCTCTCGTCTTCTGTTCTTCATACTCCCTAGAGCTGTTAATGTGAATTAAACATTAAAAAGCTTTCGAAGGCTTGAGGTTATTGGGATACATACGTCACAGGTTCTCTATACCCTCGATCTCAAACGTCATGTTTTTCCAGCCCGGTCTCATTTTCATCTTCCCTCCTGGTTCTTCTCACTGCATTATCTCTGCATTGCTCATTGTTCTTACTGCACCTTCTCCACCTCTTCATTTAATTCTCTCATATTAATCACTGTCTCCTTCCCCGTGTGTCACCTGGACCACTTCATTCCTCCTTTTACCATCATCCACCTCTTCTCTCATTACTTTTAAAAAGTTGCCTTCAGCCGATCACCCACCTCCCTTTTACATCCCAAGGGAGAGCGGGGGAGAGAACAGGAGTGTGTGTGAGAGAGGGAGAGGGATGGATAAATGAGGGGGCAGGAAAAACCCCCTGGTGTTGTGAATTCACCTGCAGAAAACTCCCTGCCTTTCCCACCTCCGCTCTGCTCATCTGTATTCCGAGTCTTTTCTCTGCTCTCGTTCTCCCTCCTCCCGCCTCAATATCTCATCTCCCCCTCCTCCCTCGCTTCTGTCCCTCAGTATTACTTTACCTGCAGCATAGTGCAGCAATGAAACATCAGTAGCAGTTTCCAGTGTTCATCAATTCATCAGTATAATGTATTAAAAAGATTTTTGGACATGGCACCAAAAATAATCCTTTCCAAGAAGAACCTGTAACATTCATGGAACATTTCCACTTGATGAAAGATTCTTTAATGAACAAAGGTTCTTTTAATTTTTTTAAATGTTCTTCACGTTAGAAAATGTGGTTCTTTTAAGAACTATTCACTAAAAGGTTCTTGTATAGCATCTTATGGAACCCTTGTTTGTAGTAGTATGCAGTATGCATGTTATTATAATGCTTTGAAACAAGACATGTTTATATATTTGTATTAACTAGAGTACCCAATATCAATATTTACTGTAGCAATGAAAGATTACTAAGCTACTGTACATGACACCTTCAAATTATCAGTCACTTTCAAAATGTCCATATATGACATTAATATGTGCCTTTAATATGTTTAAATGCACCTTTTAGGGTTAAATAAGCTACAAAAGTGTACATTTTGGAAAGACACCATCCTGGTGACAGTTTTTGTACTTCTTTCTGAGAGTGCAGTGCAATATAGAATTGTATGCATCGATTTCAGTGTGAGATGTATACTGGCTTTAATTAATAAATGAAAAAATAAAATCACACACACTGTGAATCATACTAAATGATTCCAATGTTTTAGATACATATTGCATATTAGAAAAAAAAATCTTCCAGATGAAAACGCACACCTCTAAATGACATCTGAACGACGTATGTGTGCGATCGGGGAGGTGTTGTTTCGCCCTGTGGAGCTGACAGGAAGCACTTCCATAAATAAGAAATTCAGACAAAAGGTGAATTAGGCTCCTGTCCCTTTAAATGCCTGGCTGATGCCATGTTGCTAGGGAAATGGAGATGTTTACTCCAACATCAGTGAGAGCTGGTTGACTCTCTTGTGTCCTTCCACGTTTTCTCTTTCTCTCCCTCTTTCATTCTCTCTGTACATTTTTCAATCTCCTGATGCTTTTTTCCTCCTACTTGCCTCCGAAAGGGCCAGTTTCATTTAAAAGGAATAAACTGGTATTAGTTTTACTGACGCATGCATGTGCATAATTTCTAAGAAATGAGAACAGTGAGTAAAATTATGAAAAACTGACCTCTTTTAACAAAGCCTCTAAGACACTTTCTTTGTCTCTACAAGTTTTTTTAATTTTCAAACCTCCCCTGCTTTTTATTTTTAAAGAGTGTGGTGCTTTTCAAGGTTTAATATCTGGAATAGGACAAATGCATATTCTAGTCAAGCAGAAGAGAAATAAAAAAAAAAAAAACTATGCAGAGAAATTTCATATGAACGTCCTTGAGGTTGCTCTTGAAAATATAACAACACTGACACCTGTGGCCATTTGGAAGAACTGCACTTAACATTTGTCAAAAATGCCATGCGTGTTGAGATATAAAATAGTTGTTTTTTTGTTTGTTTGTTTGTTTGTTTTGCAACAGAGGGGTGTATGCTCTACTGATTTTGTATTTTAACATGTTCAGGGATCCATTTCTGCTTTTTAATTGCCATGAAATTGCCGCACTTTTCCCATTCGCACACACATGAACACAAAGCACATGACTCACAAGGATGACTCATAGCACCCACCTCTCTGTTCTCACTGAACCCTGTCATCCCTTGAGAGAGAAAGAGAGAGATGTAGTGGGTGATGTCTGACAGGGAGAGATTTCATTAATTTCAACAGTTTGCCAACAGGACTTGATAGCTTGATAGAACTAAATTATTGCTGGTTGTGATGTGTTTCCAGTTTTTGTAAATTGATTTATGATGCTCGTTTATTGGCGCTGTTAATAGTCCAGACACTTTCAAGTGAAAACGCTAGTTGTTTTTTTCCTCAAGCACTCAAAATTATGTACTGTATTCTGGCAATTCATGTAATTAGCATTTAAGCAGAAGTCATTTGATCATGCTGTAAGGTTTCTCGCTGATAGAGAAGAAGAGAGAGCACGCTAAACAAAGTCAGATTGAGAGCAGCTATTCCATCTCGTAATGATAATTTTAATGTTCAATTAAAACTATACAATTAATTTAATGTTTTAAAATGAATGTAACCTATAGGCCTGTAAGATTTGTCAAATGGGTTTTTATATTTCTTGTTTCTTATTGATTATGATATTTGATTATTAGAAATCATTCAAAATCACATTTAAGAAGTTTATTTTTCTTCATTATTTAGATTATAGAGAATACAAATAATAATGAAATGTTTTTTTACGGTATGTCCTAGCCTATTTATAAATGTAAGATCCTTAAAACCAAGTCTGTGTTAGTTTAAAAAAAAAAATACTAAGTAGTCTATTTTTCCATACGATATTTAAAACAGCTTATTTTATGCTCGACAGAAGAAACTTTTACAGGTTGCGGGTGAGTTTCATTTTTTGATTAACTATCGGTTTAAAAATTAGTTTGAACATTTATTTAAATTTTAAAAAGTTGGTTCTTTTGCTTCTCTTTTTTTGTTGGAGTTACAAGATGTATGTTACAAGAAAACCCTACTTCGCATTGTGACGGGATTTTTAAACGCATTTTGACTTTATGGCTTTTTGGCCCTACCAAGTCGCCGTGTGTTTGTGTTTGGTTCCGACGAAAATGGCGGACGAGCTGGAAAGAGTACGAATTTCAGCCGCGGAGCTACGAGCAGAAGCGTCGAATTTCAGCACGCACAGCGACAGTATAAACGGTTAGGGGCTCTCTAAATGTTTATAACAATGTAAGAAAGGTAGCAGTCTAAGGCAAGCTTTATTATGACATGTCACATTAAAGTTAGGGTTCAGTTTGCTAATAGCTAGCTAGCATAACAGTCAACAACAGTCGTCGCTCATGTGGGTTGAACGGCGCTTGTTTTGAAAGCTTTTAACATATCTTGCGTGTTTTTGCTGCAGTGTATGCAAAATTACAGTACAATAATGTCGCCGTGAAACTTAAACCACTGATATAAGTAAAACGCTTTTTTATTTGTTTAAAGGAGTAAGTGTAATAGCTGTTATACTGCTAAGTGATGGCGGCAACTTCTTGAATAGGATTTTTTTTTTCAAAGGAAGAGTTATAAATATGCTCATATCCAACGCCAACTCTATGACTTTATGTCGTAGCTTGATTATTGCTGTTCATGTGTTTGTAGTCAATGTATTTTGCTGGGAAAGCTTGTTACAGTGCAGATGCAACAGGTTATTTTCCCCCATTGACATAGCAACAGCAATTTGGTCTTGGATGTTAAGCATTGTATGTTGTGATATATATATATATATATATATTTATTTATTTATTTATTTTTTTTTAAGTGTTGTATAAACAACACTTTTACAAAAATGTCCTTAATCCAGCATTTCTCAATTAGTTGGCCAGGGTCCACTAGGTGGCCTCATGATGCCTTAAAATGATTTAAAATTAGGAAGAACTATTTTAAATAAGCCAAAAGATCTGAGAAATCAAGATATTTGTTATTTCAGTTTATCTTTTCAATATGTTCCTTGCCTTTTTTAATTTCAGGAACTTGGAGCCTCATTTATAATGAAGTGCATAATCTGCATATAATGATTCTTAATACATTTCTGAAACATAACGTTATTAAACTTGGCCCAGTTTTTGTACAATGTATGTGTGTAGCCATTTTTTTATTATTCAGGAAATAATTCATAGAAATGATTGCAGTTTAGTGATTATCATAAAGCAGTTTAAATAATTTCCATTTGTATATTTTCACTTTTTTGGACAACCTAGATATTTAAGCTAGTGTGATTTCTAAACTTAAAGTAATGGGAAATGAAATCTTATAACATAATGGATAATTTTAGATTAAAAATAAGTTTGGTTTGTCAAGCTCAGGCAAAAAAATTGTGAGTAAAGAAATGTTTTTTTTTAAATATGGTCCTTAATCCTTATCCATGAGCCTTGTGAATAATAATGTACTCTTCAGGCAATACAATTTGTGTTTTCTGTTTTTGTCATCTTTTTTTTAGAATTGCGAGAGGAGGGTAAGAAGCACCGGCAACGAGACTGCAAACGTCCCGACTTGCAGAGGTACAAACCTGGTGCCGCCCATCCACACAGACGTAAGGACAACGCAGGAGCCGGCTCAGACCCCATGCACGCACCAGACGATTGTGTTTTTGGTAATGACACCAAAATGCCTGACAGCTCACCTGCCAGTCCTGAATGCTCTCATGTAAGCACTGGAGAGTTTCCAAATGATCACAGCCAGGCTGAAGCAAATCATAACACTAAAGGACATGTAGGCAATAACCTTCAACTTGATGGAAATGCTGTTAAAAGCATTGAAGGTGCTGGTACACCTAGATCACCAAAGCAGTCACGCAAGATGCGTAAACCTGACCGTGAGATATATCAGCCAGGGGGCCGAAGGTCTCAAGTACACAAAGAGACTGGGGGGAACAAAGAACTAGATGGGGATCGAAGAAGAGAGGAGGAGGAGGAAGTGAGTGGGAAGTCTGCTGAAACAACTATTAAGTGCGAGAAAGAGGAAAAGCGTAGAAACAGGCGAGGGAAAGATGGCAGGAAAAAGCAAGACTCAAAGGGAACTGGAGACTCCCCTTCTGGGAAAAAAAATGAGAATAATGTCGAGAGTATCACAGGTAAAGTCAGCCATCTCCATTTAGGGTCGGAAGAAAGCAAAGATGAAGTTGGGCAGGATAGTACAAAACGAAGAAAACCTAGTGGGGAAGGGCGAAGAAGCCAAGCAGGTGGAGGGAATGAAGTGACTGGAGAAGACAAAAAAAAGGAGAGAGGTAATGGAAAATCCAGAGCAGGAAGGGAAAAAGGTAGCAACCAGGGCTTTGCTAAGAAAGAGGAAGTGGAAGGAGGAAGAAAAGGCTCAGAAGCAGATCAGCCTGAAGGAAAAAAGCAGCGAAATGTTGGCGGAAAAGAGGTGAGCCGTGACCAGAATATGAACTATGAAAAACAACAAGGGAACAGGCCAAAAGAGAAAGGGAGACCATCTGAGAGAACTGATTCAAACCGGGTCAACTCTGCCTCCAAGCGCTACTCTCAGTCAGACATCAGGCGTCCTCGAAACCGCACCTACAGCACGAGTTCGGCCAGTAGCGGGACCAGTATGGACGGTCTGGCTGAAGCGGAGAGACTTCGAGGGGGAGGCCAGCAGTTGGCGGCACGGCCGGGAGAGAGGACTGCTGGACAGAAGGAGTTCGTCCGAGGGAGCCAGGGCCGCCCGAGGAGACGGACGGCACGGACATTGTCCTCCACAGACTCGCTGGAGGAAAACGAGGTGTGGGAGAGAGAAAGTAGAAGAGGCAGAGTTGCTGACGAAGCCAAGAGCACCCACAAAGGTCCTGAAGGGGGTGGAAGAGGGCAAAGGACGCCTGCATCTAGCGGCCGAGGAGGAATTTTGAGAGTTTCTTTAGACAAGCATTCAAGCGAGGAGCAAGCGAGCAGAAAAAACCCTAGAGGTCGTGGGAGGGGCATCCTGGTGCTTCCTGCCCACACTGACCTTACTTTGACCCCTGAGCCAGGGCCTCAGCTTGGAGCAATGAGAGGAGGAATGGGTCTTGGCCGAGGAAGAGGCGGCCGTGGAGGAGGGACAAGACGCCTCTGGGACCCAAATAACCCGGATAAGAAACCAGCACTTGTGTCAAGCCAACAATCCCAGCATGCATCTCTCCAACAGGCTTTGTACTTGCAGCAGGGTGGATATGGGCCTCTGCACTTTCTGGACACAGATGACGAAGCCACAGGAAGTCCTCCGGTCCGGCAGGGAGAGTTTTTTCAAAACCAGCAAGCCACTGCCATGGCTTACTACAAATTTCAGAATTCTGACAATCCTTACTGCTATCCACTATCAGCCAATTCCCCAAACACCCCGCCACGCTACCCTTACCCATATCACATTCCCTACCAAATTCCTGGATCCAATGGGATGTATCCTGCCTCTATGCCGCCTTTTTACGGACCCTACGGGCAAGGTGGAGCAAGTTATCCATCTCCAGCTGGATCTGGTCTGACTCCAGAAGAGGCAGAGGTGCAGACCAGAGGAGAGCTGGGAAAATTGCTTCGACTGGCTGACAGTCAGGAACTCCAACTCAGTAATCTGCTGTCCCGGGAACGATTGAGCCAGGAGGGACTGGAGAGAATGGCCCAGCTCAGGTGTGTATTTAATGTTGAATGTTTTGCATGGGAAAGATTTGTTTTATAAGAGTTTTACAGTTAGTAATAATGAACTTTGTTGAACCTTTTCTCTATCTTCTGTTGTTTCCGCAGAGCTGAACTCCTGACGTTGTATGAGCGGGTGATTTTGACAGACATAGAGTTCTCCGACTCTCAAAACCTGGATCAGGCTCTGTGGAAGAATGTGTTTTACCAGGTGATAGAGAGGTTTAGGCAGCTACTAAAGGACCAGGCATCAGACACAGCCCCACAGATAAAAACCATGCTCATGACCTTACTGGAAGAGGTAGATATGCACAGTTATATCTTTTTATTAACATTTTTGTCATTGTGAGTGAGGATACAATCAATTATTAAAATGCAATAAATTATATTATTTTGAAATTTTCTGTTCTTCTAATAACTTCAGAAGAAATGTCACAGTTTCGAATAATGGCTCCTGAAAATTCAACTTTCCATCACTGGTATAGATTAAATGTTAAAATATATATCATTAAAAACAGTTGTTTTAAATTATAATTATATTTTACAATATTACCACAGTTTAATAAAAAAAAATGCAGCTGGGACACAGATTCTTTAAAAATACATTTGAATAGTCTTACCAAACCTAAACATTTGAATAAGTTAGGTTTAGATGCTCTTATCCAGAGCGACTTACAAAAACTGCTATGGTTTTACATACAAAATTGTTAAAATATTCACTTTATGGTCTTTATGGAAGAATAAAATAGTAAAAACTTTTCCATCATTCTGCGATTTATAATACATTTTCAACAGGGTGTTTAGATACAGTGTTTATTGTTTTGTTCTAGGGGGCAGTATTCTTTGATTCGCTGCTACAGAAGTTGCAGACTGTTTTTCAATTCAAGCTGGAGGACTATATGGACTGTATGGCTATAAGAGCAAGACCTCTGCGCAAGACGGTACGCTCCTTGGGTTTTGTAATACTCTCATGTGATGAAATACTTATGAGTATGTTTCCAGCTGCAACAAAGCCCTGCAACTTCTAATTGCAGTGGTTTTCTATAGTTAGTTCTACTATTATTGAGCACATTCAACAAGTGTGAATCTACTTTACACTTTTGCAGGTGAAGTATGCTCTGATCAGTGCCCAGCGCTGCATGATCTGTCAGGGGGATATCGCACGATATCGTGAGCAGGCTAGTGAGTCTGCTAACTACGGAAAGGCACGCAGGTAATTCTGTCATTTTATAGTATAGTACGCTATTTCAGTATGCATACTTGTGCTTTTGTTTATATCATAAAGCATGAATATTTTTCTTTCATCAATTTACTGATGGCAAAGACATCATTTTTCTTCTCATGTGCAGTTGGTATCTAAAAGCTCAGCAGATTGCTCCAAAAAATGGAAGACCTTACAATCAGCTGGCCCTGCTGGCAGTGTATACGGTGAGAATTCAGCATAACAGAATTTTTATTAGATTAAGGGTTAGAATATTAACATTTTAATTAAAAATGTTAAGACTAGTTCATTGCACTGACATTGAAAATATATATTTGTATTATTATGAGGTTGAGGTTTATAATGAGTGGCTTGTTTGATATGTGACGACTAAAATTAAATTTAAATGAGTTCTTTCTCCTCTAATCTCTCATTTAGAAGCGAAAGCTGGATGCTGTATACTATTACATGCGTAGTCTAGCTGCCAGTAACCCAATCCTCACAGCCAAGGAGAGTCTGATGAGTCTGTTCGAGGAAGCCAAGCGCAAGGTATGCACTTTAATGATGCTTCAATGCAGAATAATACAACTTCCATTGGATATAATTTAAATAGTAATGGCAATATTGAACAATACTGGGTGTGCATGTCAATGTTATTAGGGTTTTTTTATTCTTCTCTCCTCACCAAGGCTGACCAGATTGAACGTAGACGGAAGCAGGAAGCAGATGGAGGTACCCATGGTCCCCGAGGACATGTAGGTGGGAGACGTGGTGAGGACGCCACCCGTATGGAGATCTGGATACGTCCCACCGGGCATCCGGGCACTTCTCGTCCGACAGGCAGTGAATCGGGCAAAGACTCTGAGCAGGACGGAGAGCTGGGAACTCTGAGTCCCAGTGATGTGAGTACTTCTGAAAATATGTGTCATTTTGCTCTGAGATCCGAGAGATTTGTTTCAGAGAAATGACAAAACAAAACTTCATACGTATGCTAACAAACAGATACATTTTTAAAACACCATCCATTAAGAAGCATCTAGCATCCTGTTTGCACGTAGGGCAAGAAATATTACTCTGAACCAAACAAATGTTTTCACAAATGGTCACAAAAAGCAGGCACACGTATGACACACATACAAACACCTGCACACATTAAGCCAAAGTGGTCATGTTGAGTTGTTTATGAGTCGCACAGGATGAGGCTGACTATGAGTCACCCATCAGTGGCAGAAAAGGGAGTCACCTTGCCGTGATGCACACGTCTTTTTGGTAACCTTGGATATTTGGCCACCTCAAATGCACACTTACACTTTAAGAAAGTTGAAGTCTTCCAGCCCACTATTCGTCTTTTGTGAGGGTTAGCAGGTTGTTTTGAGCCCGCTGCTTCAGGCAGTACACTGATTGAATTAAATGAGAGCGCTTTTGGTTTATCTTCTAAACAAGGTACTCATCCTGTGGCGAGTTTGTCAATTTTCTGATTGTTCTATTTTTGTGTTGAGACTTGGTGACCGTGCACAACTATATAAGGGCTATTAGTTCTTGGGGATGGGGTGGGCATGAGCTATTTTTTTACTTTGATAACGATTGCTTTAAATTAGAATAATTTTAGCTGAAGAGTTAAATTGCTATTTTCTCTTCATGTTCTGTCTTGTTTTTTACAGCTCAACAAAAGGTTTATTCTGAGTTTCCTGCATGCTCACGGAAAGCTCTTCACTAAAGTAGGGTAAGTCTTAATGTCAACAAATGTGTTGTGGACTGTGATGCTTTGCTTTAAATTTGACCTTTGACATTAAAAGTTAGGTACCACTTACTACTTAAATTTAAATGAATCATTTGGTACAGTGGACATGCTTGTTTTTATATTTTACTTATAATAAAAAAAAATACCTTGATGTAATTACATCTGTAATTTATTTGTGTAATTAGGTGTACATTACTAATTGCACTGTTGACCCATTCCTAACACCTTAACCCAGCTTTAAACCTACCCATACCACCAAACCTGTCCCTAAACTAAGTATGTTGTACGGATGCAAGTACATAGTAGCTTCTGAAGGGAATGCTTTTGGATCAGCACTAACTAAAACATGTTTTTATTGGTTTATAATCTTAAATTATACTTGGCAGGTGTCAAAAGTTTTATTGTTACTACGATTATTTAGAGTTGTTCTCTGAGCTGCCATCTAAATAGCCTTTTCTGGTGAAATGGCATTAAATAAATAAACAAACCCATAAAATAAAACACGACAGCTGATAATTACAGCAGAAAGTAATTTTGATTTGTATAATGTGTTGTGATTGGTCCTCAGGATGGAGAGTTTTCCTGCTGTAGCCAGTCGAGTGTTGCAGGAGTTCCGGGCCCTCCTCCAGCACAGCCCCTCCCCCCTCGGCAGCACACGCATGCTGCAGATCATCACTATTAACATGTTTACCATACATTACGCACAGATCAGAGGTAAAGGTTCGACATTATCATTGGCCGTAGATCCTGTCTGGTCCATTGAAAAGAATCTCTCTTGTTTCTCACTCTGCTGTGCCTCTCACTCTTTCTCTCTTTCCCCAGCTGAAGGGCAGGGTGAAACTCGGTCCGTGTTAGAGGAGCAGACCATATCTCTTGGTTTAGCTATGTTTGGTCTGCTTGTGCAACGTTGCACTGAACTCCTAAAGGAAACACCTGCTGGTGAGTCAACAATGGCCGTTCCATTAAGTGTGCTGCCTACATAGCCTGCTTAAAGTCACTCGTAAGTATTTGTGACTCCTGTGCAGCTTTGTGTAATTGTTTGCTTCCCTTTTGTCTCTTCCAGAGCCTATCCCAGCAGAAGAGCTGGGGGAGTTTGATGAAATGGACGATGAGGAGGGGATGGTGCGAGTGTCTGTCTTCCCTCACGACCTCAGAGAGCTGCTGCCCAGCATGAAGGTCTGGTCCGATTGGATGCTCGGCCACCCCGACAAGTGGAACCCTCCTCCCTGCAGTGTTCAGTGAGTCCTGCTCACATTAGGCGCTCAGGGTCATGTTGGTTTGAATCTGAGCTGTAGCAATGTGGTGCTCTGTGTGTTTTTAGGGGATGTCCAGATGTGTGGCAGTGTCTTGCAGATCTGTGCAACTCTTTGGCTCGTGTTTATCATGGGGAGGTTCTGCTGTATAAAGCTGATGTAGATGGGGAAGGAGATGAGGAACTCAGAGTCCTACAGCTGGAGGAGGACAAAATGCTCTCTGGCTTTGTCCCGCTGCTCGCTGCCCCACAGGAAGCTTGCTATACAGACCAAGGAACTGATGCGGTCAGTAATTTACTCTCCTATGCATTGTATTGACAAATTAGGGATGTGTATATATAATATATATCATTTTTTAGTTATTATCACCTGCTAGGAAAAGATTATATAAAAAATTAGGACTGTCAGTAGATTACAGTAATTTGTCATTTAATTTCTTTGCCTTTTTTTTTTTTTCTTTTTTTTTTATCATTCAGATTTTCCAAAAAATTCCAAAAATTGTTTCAAAAAGAATTCTCCAGGAATGATTTAACTTTTTTTTTTTTTGCATGTTTTTTGCTGAAAGACCCTAAATAATTGTTCTTATCACTTTTGTTTTTAATATTCTTATTACATGCATGTCTCTTATTTGTATATTTGTACTTTTGTACATGTTTTATCTTGCCATGAATAAATAACCATTGTCGGTGGCATGGTGTTAAGTCATAAATAATAATTAGGCTAAATTAAGTCCAATTAATTAGCATTTTATACTAACAAATCAACTCGGCCGCTGTAGTTATCTTAAATCTGAATGGTTGTTTTTATTTGTAGGCTATAGCAGCGGACTGTAAGAGAGTGACTGTTCTGAAGTACTTCCTGGAAGCTCTGTGTGGACAGGAAGAGCCGCTGCTGGCTTTTAAGGGAGGAAAGTACATTTCCATGGCAACACCTCCTGCATCCAACGTAAACACAGAGAACAAGGCACAAACGCAAGAACAGGTACAGCGAACCTCTCATTACCGGGATGTATTTAAGAGAATTTCATCTATTTTGTTTAGCTTTTCCTCGAATCTTTGACTACATGTTTTTCCCAGTAACTAACCAACAGAGAGTGTGGTTGACAGAGCGCTGCTAATTCCTCTGTTTTCTCAGGAGGATGATGTCATTGTGGAGGAATCGTCTCTCTCGGCATCGGAAGGAGAGATTGATGGAGAGATGGAAGGAGACAGAAGTGAGGATGATATCAGAGAGCTGAGGGCACGGCGCACGGCTCTCGCGCACAAGCTGGCACAGCAACAGAAACGACGGGACAAGATACAGGTATCTCCAGATGCCATCTTTTCACGCTAATGATTCCTTGCCCCAGAATATTTCAAGCTTATGATAAAGAGCTGAGCAAGTGTCCGTTACTGTCCTCCAGGCTGTTCTGCAGATGGGTGGGCAGCTGGAGATTGAGATCAGGCCTTTCTATCTGGTCCCGGACACAAACGGCTTCATAGATCATCTGGACGGCCTGAGGAAGCTCCTGGCCTGTGGGACGTACATCCTGGTTGTGCCTCTTATTGGTGAGGCCCTCTTTGATCATTAAAATACACAAAAATGCTTCACTCTTCCTTTTATGTTTAATGTTTCTGTGTCTTTATGACAGTGATCACAGAGTTGGACGGCCTGGCTAAAGGACAGGACAGTCGTGAGGGGGTCGGTAATGGTGCCCATGCCCGACAGGTGCAGGAGAGAGCCAGAGCAGCGGTCATGTTTCTGGAGAAAGCATTTGAGTCTAGAGATCCATGTATCAGAGCGCTCACCAGCAGAGGAAACACACTGGAGTCCATCGCCTTCCGCAGTGAGGACACTTCTGGACAAAAGGTATGTGTGCTGCTTCTGCTTTGTAAAAGAAAGGCGGTGCTAAAATCTTAAAGATTTAGTTCACACTCCCATTCTGTTCCGAGTTTATTTTCATGTTTTATTTGGATCTGAACCACTGTGTGTTTGTCATTAAGGCAGATGTCTAAATAATGCTTTAATACATGCTGCAAATACTTCTGGACGGCTAAATGTTTAGTTTAGTGTAGTCCAAATCATTGATACTGTTAAATTTTTCAGACAATTCATCCATTTTACTTTCATTTCTCAGCCATTCAAATTCTTGTAGACAATTAGTTAAAAATAGGGATGTCCTGATCAGGTTTTTTTGCCCTCGAGTCCGAGTCATTCGATTTTGAGTATCTGCCGATACTGAGTCCCGATCCGATACTTCTATAATACATAAAGAAGAGCGAAGAAACAGACACAGGATGGTCATTATTTCTTTATTTAATTCAACTTATTTTAACATACAACTCTGTTAACAAACAGAGCACTTCTATGAGGTAGCT
>JAUMHQ010000065.1:12042867-12058574 GCA_032361165.1 Enteromius paludinosus | reverse complement strand
CAGAGAATTGGGTGGGCCAGAGGGGCTGCTGTGCAAATATTTTGTGGCTCCTCCCCTATAGCAGATCAAATCTCACTTCAAACTTTTGCTAAAACTTGAGAGCCCTGTTGAAGTACTTAAAAAAAAAAAAACAGTTTAGAGAAGGTCTACCAACCTATAGGGTTCCTGAATTTCTGAAATGTAGGCTACTATATTTCTAAATATCCTATCGCTAGACTTAATGGCAATATTGCACTGGTCTGATTGACTTGGTTGAACAAAAATAAACAATATTTTGTTCCTTAAGCTTATGTTATTCAATGGTATATTAAAAATCCATACGAAAAAAACTTACTTCTCACTGTTCTCAGGTCAAATATTTATATGCGATAAAAATTTGATTAATTTTGATTAATTAATTACAAAGCCTCTAATAAATTAGAATAATTTTTTTAATCTAGTCCCGGCCCTAATATTTATTTATTTATTTATATGTGGTAATAATTTTTTTTAAATGTGTGTGTGCGCGTATAATATATATATATATATATATACACACACACACACATACGCACACACACACACACACATTTTAAAAAACATGATGATCACAGCTTCAGCAAACATATTCAGCAGCACAACTGTTTTCAACAGAGACAACTAAAAGAATTCTTCTAGAGCTAGTCTATTGAAATAGAAAACAGCTGTTTTCAATTGTAATACTTCAGGTCGGGTTTTAATTTTTGATTAAATAAATGCAGCAGCTGTGATAGCTTTTTAGAAATATCAACAAAATCCGACCTCAAACTCTTAAATGGTAGTGGATAAAACAAAGACAACCTATCACAATTCAGTATGCACATTAACCCCCCAAAAAAAGAATTTAATGATTTTAAATTATTATATGACATAAGTTATCATGAAATTGATGCAAACTTTAAATTAAATAAGATAGTGTAGTTAAATATACTTAACAGTTCCACAAAAGTATTAGTGGTTGGGGCTGAATTCACTTCAGAAGAACATTATTTAAAAAAATAAATAAACAAAAAGTGGGGATTCAATGGCAC
This sequence comes from Enteromius paludinosus, assembly GCA_032361165.1. Lineage (NCBI taxonomy): Eukaryota > Metazoa > Chordata > Actinopteri > Cypriniformes > Cyprinidae > Enteromius > Enteromius paludinosus. Next base: position 12,057,525 of record JAUMHQ010000065.1, on the reverse strand, counting down.
TGTACGTTTTTAATCTTACCCCCAGATCCTGTGCGGGTATATACAGGCAAATTTCTAGCCACCCTCTTCAGGATTTCCTGCTGGGCCTCTGGATTCTCCTCTTTCTCATACAGCTCTTTTTCTGCTTTAGGGAGACAGAACTAAGAGAGACAACAGGATGTTTAATACGCAACTAAATTCAAGCACATGTATTTATTTTTAAAGAAAGTCTCTTTTAATTTAAGTTTTGCCATCTTTATTCACAAGCTGACAGAGGTGAACTTGTTTGAGCGTGTGTGCGAACTGCTAAGCCACAGCTCACATCCCACAGGCAGTTCAAAACGTACATCTTTCTTCCTCTTCCCTGTCATTACATTCTGTGGTAATAAAACTACAGAGCAGCCAGAGTTTAAAGGCTCCTGCTGCTGCTGCTCCTCCTCCAGATGTAAGGAACATTACAGAGCCTGAAGCCAACCACATACACATTACAGTATGATAAATATTTCGCTCCCACACAGCCCTGGTCGAATGAGAAGTCAAGCAATGAAGAAGAAATCATCTAGACCAAGGCAGAGCTGTTTTAGTAAAATTAATATACTACTGTATATATTTCTTTTATGCCTTTATATTCTGTTTATTTTATTTTATCTAAATAATTGTTTATTTTAATCTTTATTTTTATTAAGCTTTAATTAATTTACTATTTCAGTTTTAGTAATTCAAGTACTTTTGTATATCTGCTTGTTTACCAAAATATTTACATTTTTTATTAAAATATAAGATTTTTTATTATTTTACTTTATCATCCAAGAATTATATTTTAGCTTTATTTTTATTTTAATAGCATTAGTTTTATTTTCATATTATCCATTTATTTTATTGTAGTTTTTTTCTTGATTGTTTTATTACATCATCCAATAATAGTTTTAGTTTTTATATTTAACACCATGTCAGCAACAGTGGCTATATTCATGGCAAGATGAAACATTTTAATAACACAATTCATATATAAATTAGGTATTAGTTTTCTTTAAAAATAACAACAACAGACAACTGAATCTAAACACGTCCGTTCTGAAAAAACAACGTTACATGCAAATAATGCAGCACCTAATGATTTCAATAACTTTAACATCAGCCATTCAAGATGGCGTATCCATTAATTTTTCTGTGACATGACGGAAGTTAGACAGATGGCAACATGGACAAGATGTACAACATACCCACATTCACATTCTCAAAAAACAGCAAAAGAACTAGACTAAGTAACTATGGCTCGGACTATATTAAACATTAAATATGTAAATAAAGGAAAACAAGAACGGAGAGACAAACAAAAAAAAAAGAGAGAAAAAAAAAGTACCTCTTTGGAGGGGGTGGCAGGCTTGGAAATGATGGTCTTCCAATAAGACCATATGAACACGAAGAAAAAGACGTGAAACACTATCAGATAAATAACTGCAAGGAAAACAGCAGAAGGGGAATTTTAGTACAATAAATTACAATTCATACTTGCAATAACAGCGGTTACTTCATAATCTAAATGGGATGTTTTGTTCATTCTGGTGTGACAAAACATGTGACTAAGGACAGCAGGAGGCCAGATTAGCAAAGAGAAGGATTTGTTAACGGTTTGTGCAATATTGTGTGCTTGCTTGGTTACACTGGAGTTCCTCTTACCTTGCTCCTCTGTGTTAGCGATTGTGTCTGTAGAGAAAAAGAAGCAAAGGTCAATCAGCAATCCCATCAAGAACAACTGGCCCAATTCACAAAGCCATCTACTGAGTGCTGGGATACCACTCATTCTCTCTCAGCACCCTTCCAGTTTCCACCAGATCAGCCCAGTAAGGCCAGAGCGCCGGGCGACTGGTACTGCCATCTGGTCAGAAAGAGCCTTGTGTCCATCACGGATGGAATACCCTGGTTGTCACGACGACTCAACAAGTGACTGACAGATGCATGTCATGATGGCACAGTCAGTCAACGCTCTGACAGTAGGAGTCGGTTTTTAAAAGAGATATTTTAATTGTTTATTTGTTTTCATTAAATAACATTATTTTTTATTTTATTAAACATTTTAATAAATGTTTAAATATTTATTTTCATTATCTATAATGAGAGCTCATCCTTGATTTCCCAACCCTTGCTTCGTTTGTGAAATTTATTCTAATTATTAAGGCTAAATGAGCCGATTTGAAATTTTACTTGCTACTCTTCCGTAAGTTAATTAAAATTATTTTTAAAAAAGTATCAACTGTATGTTTTAATAAATTATAAAATATTTTATTTAACCTTTAAAAGCAACTTTCAAAGTCAAAATATGTAGGATTTTTAAATGTGTGCAACATATACAATGTTTTTTTTTCTTGGTTAATTTATGTCTCACTGGTGTTATATTGTATCAATCTATGATTAATTATTGCTTAAATTAATCTTTTATGAGAGTTTGTCACTCACGCACCAGCCCTTGTTTAATTTGTTAAATACAGCAAGAAACAGAAAGAAAAACAGCCTTTATAGTGAAAAGGAGGGGGTATCAATAAGGAAGGATTCATAATATATCACTGCACTTTACTAGGGTAATAAATAGACCCCAAGGCACAATGAAATTAGTATTTTTAGACACTGATGAGGAAGTAATAACTGGGTGGAACTGCAGGGAGTGTAGAGATGTCTGAAGTGGTTAACAACAGCTTCAACAGCACAGATGTTCATTCATGTTTCACACTTTATATCTAAACAAAAAATAACCACTTTTAGCTTTGTTGCAGTTCACTTAAATGGATAGTTTACCTATGAAATACGAATACATTTAAATTCCGTTTGACAATTGGATTTAAAAAAAAATAACAAATATTCCATATAGCCAATACACTTTATCCAGTAATGAGATAATCTGCACATAGGACAATTATTCACTTTCAGCATAGAATAAAAGTATTTCACATCACACTATTTGACACTGTTTCTATTCAACTGACTAAGTTAACTTAATGATAAACAAGTTTGTTGCTCCGATATCTTCCTGGTAGACACACTTTGCTGTGTTACGTTAATCTGCGTTCAGACTGGAATGAGGCTATTACTGAAAAATAAAAAATATATAACGTTATTTACGTTCTCTTTAGTAAGACAGCTTTTAATATCTGCTCTTTAATTATCAGGCGTCTCAATCAGTTTAACAGCTGGGCTTATTGCTCGAGCGCCGCATACAAACTGAAATCAAAACAAGTTCATGAACAATTCGTGGCCTTCGACATGAATTATGCAGGTACGTGAGTAATATACTGAGAAACTGAGAGGAATTTCGATACAAATCTGGTACCAGTCAGTTACTGACACTTCCTGCCCAAACCGCTGCAACAACTAAGCAGCAACTTTTATCTGCGGTGCTCCATTCAGCCAGGACTACTTAAGGTAACACTTACATATACAGAGCTCCACAACGTAAGCGTAGTAGGACCAGCACACGACCAGGTTGATAAAAATCACAGGTATCCAGGATAAGCCCCGTTGACAGCATCTTACCGCATGAGAGGGCGCCATCTTTAATCCGACCCTCGGAGAGGGTGTCGGTGACGTCACGGCACGAGCCTCGTCCGATCTATGCGCGCGGACAAAAACAAAGAACTACTTTACGCCAGCAGCGCATTAATTCTCCATCATCGGTACAATGTACCCCTGTTAAATTAATAATGCAGTAAACGCACAGTTTTATTTGATGTAGTTTTGTGGTTTTATTATGAGCCTTAAAGCAACAGTACACTAAATGGAATCGGAGTAATTGCCAGTCTGCCTTTATTACGTCTTAACAAACTTAACGTGATTTTTTTGTTGGTGTTTCAAAGGCATGAGGGGTTAAAGAACTATTCATACGTCAATTTTGTTTGGTCAAACATGTTTTAAATAGCCTATATGCCAAATATATTTTGTACACTGCAAAGCTCAATGATATGGGCTAAAAATAGATATCTTATAGTTTTATCGTAAAATTAAAAATGTTTATTTTGTTTTTGTGTATGTATGCACATATATATGTGTGTGTGTGTGTGTGTGTGTGTGTGTGTGTGTGTGTGTGTGTGTGTGTCTTAATATCATGTTTTGTTTTGTTTTTCATTGTTAAGTATACCTTTGCTCCATGCTTATTTATATTAAATTGTATTTATTTTTGGTTAAGAAGGACATTTCACAAGTGTTCACAAGTGTTTGAATACCAAATATAGGCTACTCTGTGTGAATGTATTTTCTTAATCAGCATATATTTGAGAAATTATAGTAGGCATATGTAGATGTATTTTCAACAAATAGCCTCTTTCTGGTCTATTTTTGATTATTTTTGAACATACACAAAACTTTTTTTTTTAATGCATTTTAAATACATTTTGTATTTCAAATATTTCATATGCACATAACCGTACGCCCCATATTTAAAGTGTATTAATATGCTTTAATCATCCCACTTTTATTTGGTTAATTTACATAGGCCTATGTCATTGATGTTACATTCTGGTGTTGAAGCAAGGTCAAAAAAAAGCTTTTGCCATGTTAACACACACGAGGAATTTGACTTATTTAGCTTATTTATCTTTTTAGCATTTTTATTAACCTAATTTCATCGAACCCTGATCTCTCACTGTTTCAATTAATTTAATGAGAATTTTTCATCAGTGTTAAAGCTATTGATTTAATCGTAAAATAGAACAAAAACAGAACAAAAAAGTGTATTTGACATTTTCTATGCGATTGGGCATTCCGTCAGCAGAGGGAAGCAGTGCAGTGGCTTAAGCGTCACTGTTGGTCTGCCATCGAGACATGAAGAGGTGAGAGGACTTGAGCGTGGGACGGGGTGGGAAAAAAAAAATCAATATTACAGTCTGTGTGGATTTGTATCATCCAGCTAGGTTTATTCTAGTTAATGAGTTAACTCAAATATCACCTTTATCAATTTGTTACTTGTCATTTGGAGCATAATTTGATTCATTGTCAGTTTGCTGGCTTGGTGGGCCAAATGGTCCTGCAGGGGAATTGCAGTATTGTTGCCAGATGTGTTTCATTTCTCTATTCTGTAGAGAACAGACCCCTCTGGTCCTCTCTCTTTCCATCTCTGCTCTTCTCCTCAGGAGGTTTCAGAAGCGAGTATGTCAGAGGACCAACTAAACATGGAACAAAGAACAAATTGTCTGTTCACGTGTGATAAGGAGATCTTGTGCTGAGCCTGATTTAGAACTCTTGCTCTTGATAAAATACTCACACACACACACACACTCACAGCTTTTGTGCTCTGCACTCTAAGTATTGATATAATGAGTCTCTTTATAATCAGCAGATTAATTTCAAATGATAAACTTAAAATGTAATAAAATGTGACGCAGCTGATATATCAGTAGTGTCTACCTGTGTAAAAAAAACTGCTTCCTCATACCTTATGCTTGGGCCTCTTATTAAATCTGCTATAAAAAAAAAATAAAAAAATAAAAAAAATGCTAAATTTATTTAAATTAGTCTTCTTGTACTGGGTGGGCTTGCTGTGAATTTTGTTCTAGGCTACTGATCAAATTGTTTTAAAAATCGGTGGAGCACATCAGTACCGTGCTGTTACAATAAAGTCGACATGAACCATCAGTTGACTTAATAGTTTTTACTGAACGAATATTTCAAAAATTAAAAGTAAAAAAAACAATTAAGTAAAATATGCACAAACACAAATTATAATTAATTGTGGATTACTGTGGTTTTTAGTAGCTGTTTGAATCGTCATTCTGACAGCACCAACTTACTGCAGACAATTAATAGCAAATGATAGGATGTTAAATTTCATATTCTCATGAGCGAACAAACTTATCTACATCTTGCATGGCCTCAGAAAGTGTTCAGCAAGTTCCATAAAATAACAGACTTCTCTGTTCACTTTTATTCACTTAACCCATTTAGATCAACTAACGACAGATAGCATCAAGCCCATCTTACTTATTTAATAATTTCACTCTAATGTATGTCATCTTACGTTCAACAGAAGATTTGCAATTTAATGGTTTTTGAGGCTCCTGTAATAGTGGAAAAATAAACTTAAACCAAATTGACAAATGTTCGTGGGTGGTTTATCTCTTCCAGCATTTGTTTTAGCCTGTCACTCTTTTTTTATAACCATTGCTGTGTTTGTCTCAGCACATAGAAATGTGGTGTTCTGTCTGGTGAGTCGCCCCCGTTTAGTGAGCCCCAATGAAAGCACCACTTAAGGATGAATGAATTCATTGTTTCGTTGTGATGGGGTGAAGGAAGGAGAAAAGTGGCCTGTTTTAAAAGAGAGAATACTGAGCAGATAAGGACAGAAAAGGAGATGTACATGTACCGAAGCAGACCAAGTGTCATGCACCTAATTACTTTTGAGGGGAAACTAGTGACCTACACAGTGTAAGACAGAAACCTATTTCCATCCAAACTACTGTATTTTTATTCAGAACAAAAGTATAGTTAAATAAAATGGAAAGACATTATACAGCAAATACAGCATTATATACCAAAACTTGTGTATATTAAAACAGGTAGTAAAAAATTATAAACATAATAATAATCATACATGAACTAAGGTTAAAATGAGAAAAATGCATGAAATTGAAAATCTTTAGAAGTTTGAGTTTTTTTTTTTTCATTTTTATATTTCACATTCATAAAATTTACGCTACAAAAATGTAGTCCAGTGTTACAAATTGATGTTTTTGAAATGATTCTTGTTTACGAAAATAAACATTTTAAAATAATTACAATGTATTTACTATGTAGCACTGTTTTTGCTTCCATTGTCATCATTTGTAAGGATCATCTGCTAAATGACTAAATATTTAATGCATTTCTGATTTTCTGAAACATGGGTTTTCTAAAAAAAACATATAAACATGGCTATAAATTTAAATTTGAACACTTATTTTGCCTAGATATAATACTTTGTATATTATATTTGTAATGTGCATATTTAATCCAATTAGCTGAAAACTAAAGATATACATCAATAAAATGGATGTGCAAGAAGAGAGATTGGCGTGATCTCATACATAAATGGAAAAACAGAGACAAATGGGGAGAGAGAACTACTTTGACAAATGGGCAGATCATGAAAGACTGCAAAAGGCAGAAAGATGGAAATACTGGATTGGAAAGATGGGTCAGATGCATGATGAAAAAAAAAGTGTTCTAATGACTGGAATCCTTGTGTCAATAAGACCCTAGAGAAATAGGTGTGACACAGCTAAGCAAAAGGAGGGGCTACATGCACATAATGTAGAGCATGTACTTATGTCCTACAGGAATTACATGTGTATGTGTGTGTGTGGGAGAGAGAGAGAGAAATTGTGGGTGGTTGAGTGGGAGGGGCAGAAGGAGAGAAAGAAGATTATTAGAGAGAAACAGTGCATGTGAGATGATAAGAGATTGGGAAAGTCAAGAAAATGATGTGGAGAATGTTTACGACTTGACAATTCATACCAATCATAGCTATATTAATCACAAAATTTCAACACCCCTTCAATATGTCCTTCTTCTGATGTACATAAATTCAATACGCAGCTTGAAGGGGTAACATTCAAATCAGATTGATATTTTGAGTGGTTTGTTTGTAAATCTGTCCCAGCAGGGATGGCGTGAACCAAGCCAGTAGCTGGCCATGTTGTCCTTTGTTCCATATGCAGCAGTGATGCTGATATGAAGAGAACCCGGTCACAAATAGGAAGGATAAATCTGGATGAGTAACTGGGAGATGGGAACACTTAGCTGGATGAAAACAGGGAGTGGACAGGGAGAGAGAGAAAGGAGGAAAGAGGGTAGGATGATGACAGCCCCTGGCTCCGCTCCATTGCTGACGAAAGCTGCTTAGACCCTCAGTTGCCATGGCGACCAGCTGGAGCAGCCAGAGAAGAGGAGCAGAGAGAGGGAGAGGGAGGGCGGAGGCTAGGGAGGGAGGAACAGCAGAGAGAGAGAGAGAGAGAGAGAGAGAGAGAGAAAGAGGGAGCGCTTAAAAAAAGAGCAAAAGACAGAGGGAGGGAACGAGAGTGGAGACGGAGATAGATGCACATTGCTTGCAAAAACAGTATACAGAGAAATAAAAGGGAAAAGGTAATTTATTTACGTATTCTTAATAGAGTTGTGTTTCATTCATCTTAGCGTGAGGTTATAAAGAGAGAGGGTGTGAGAGTAGACTGAGACGTCGAGACGAAGGTAAAGAGACACTGCAGTGGAGCTGGAATATGGATGCACAGTCTGAGAGCTGTGAACCACCGCCATGTGACCCTCAGCCTCCAGGTAAAATCAGAAAAGCCTTCAAACTGTTCGGCAAGCGGAAACCTGGGAGCAGCGTCGCTAGCATCTTCTCCATACGTGGGAAAGGCGATGGAGGCCCTAAATCACCACCATCGAGGAGCAAAACCCTGGATGGATTAAATGAGCCTACAGCCCCAGAAGCAGAGGCAGAGCAGGTGGATCTTGACCAGGAGGATGAGAGTCAACAGGACGATGTTCCAATGGAGGAGTTTACAGGTGGGAACATGAATTCAGAAACTACTCCTACGAGGCAGTCAATCTCTTCCCTCACCTCTGCTAAGTCTCTGAGCTTCCTAAATATGCTGCGCAAAGGCAGACGGGGACTGACGGGAGAACGGCAAGCACAGACCGAGTCTCAGAGACCCGGGCGGCAACGGAAGGGCCTGAAGGGATTGTTTGGTACAGTGCGCTGGCGTGGTAAGGAGAAAGAGGATGACGAGGAGGGTGAACCTGGCCCTCCCCTTCTAGCTTCCCGCTCCAACAGTGTTGAGATCATAAAGGAGAGTCTCACGCTGACACCTGGGCCTCCACCTCGCTCTGTGGAGGGGACAGAGGAAAAGCCTGCATCGCAAGAGGGCCCTGCATCATCTGAGGACTCCGCAAAGGTGAGCGGGGCAAGCAAACCTCCAGCAAATGAACGCTTGAGCACGCTGCTCGGAGATATCTCGTCAATTTTAAGCTTTGATTCACTGACAGCATGTGGAGATATTGTAGCAGACGTAGAAGCAGAATGGGTCAAAGCTAGCTGTCGAATGGAGGGAGCACCTAGCACGCTGAAGGTGGATAATTCAGAGAAGACTTCATCTTCTACGACTTCTACCAGATCAAAGCCTAGCCCTTCACCTACGTCCACTTTCAGCCCAACCATCTCCTCCAAACCTTCCCCTACTTTAGCAACCAAACCCACCCCATCACCTACCACCACCAAACCTATTCCCAGCCCTCTAACAAAACATGCAGTTACCTCAACATCCTCTCCGGTGACCAAAATGTCACCATCTACGCCTACTGGCCCTATTATCCCTCCCCCGACTTCCAGCCCTTTCTCCAAACCCACCCCTATGCCATCAGCTATCCCTCTAACCCAGCCTACCCCAACAACAACACCTATACAAACACCTCAAGCCACAGCATCTGCAAGAACTACTCCAGTTACCCCAACCCCTACATCAGCCTCCAATACACAACCTGCCCCAAGCCCTATATCAAGCCCCACAATCAAATCTACCACTTCCCTGGCTAAACCTGTCCTGTCCCCTAAATCTAGTCCTGAAATCAAACCGGACACAATAGCTAGCTCCACAGCTGCCCCAATTATGAAACCTATTCCAAGCTCTCCATCCATCTCTACCCCTCCTTCTGAAGTCTCACCCACAATTAGTTCTACCCCTGAACCTGCAGCAGTTCCTAAAGTTGAACCTGCCCAAACCCCTGAACCTAAACCTACCCAAGCCCCAGCTCCTGCAACAAAACCCACTCCGAGCGTTACTCAAGATTTCAAACATACTATGTCTACCTCTGCGACCAAATGCACCCCTTATCCACCACCTTTTGGTAAACCTACCCCAGCACCTGCACCAACACCAAGACCAAAACTTGTAACAACATTTGGATTATCAACAAGCCGAAACACTGCTCCGATTGCCAAGCTTGAGACAAAACAACCCACAGGACAAACTTCAAAACCTAGCACCCAATCTGGCACAGCGTCTGTAAGGAAACCATCCATCTCTGAACTGACTCCTGTTGCTAAACCTCCCGTTTTTACCTCTTCCTTTGCCACTGCAAAATCCCCCACAGTTACCTCTGCACCACAAGTTCCTGTCCTAAAGTCTCCGTCTGGTATTACTCCATCCTTCATTTCTTCTAAAAGATTGGATGATGATGCTAGGATAGATTTAAGAGAGGACCTGGTAAGACAAGAAGGAGCTGACAATAGAGACTCATTGGCTGCTCAAAGCATCAGCAAGGCAGTTAAAAGGGGCCCTGCAGCAAAGCCCACAACTCTGAGTAAGATCCCTGTTAGTGGTGGAGGCAGACCTCCTAAGCTACATCATCGAGATTCCCAGCCCAATGGAGATGAGGAGCACTCCAATTTACCAACACCAGTACACGAAGAGGAGATCCCATTCACTCTCTCACGGGAAGGCAGCAGCAAGGAGGCCCTAAGTGACGTCTCCACAGAATCAGGGGCTATTACCCCAAGCCAAGAAGACATTCTTGATGGAAAACTTGGTCTCCAAACAACAGCACGTCCTGCAGCTGGTGCCACAAGCTTAACCCGGGAGTCCAAGATCCCAATTAAACACGGATCTACTGCAACCTACCATTCTGTACAGGGGAGGGCAGAAGCCACACGTTCCAAGATACCGGTGTCCAAAATGCCCGTTCGTCGGACCAGCAATAAACCTGCACCAACAGCTGCAGCTACTCGAAAATAACTGATATACCAATTCTGTCTATGGCAAAAATCCTGAAACATTCCACTGGCAACAGTTTTCTCAAGATTTAATTTTTATATTCGATATGGCATCACTGCGCCTGGTTTACGCCTTTTAGCAGCACAGGAACAACTGGATTGTTACCGTTATTTGAACTAATTTACACACTGGTGTCAATCACGCAATTCTTTTATCAGCTGGGTGTTTTTATTCCCATCACTCTTGAACAGACTGATGCTGTGGATTCAACTCTGCGTGCGACCAGGAACAGACAGCACACACACACACACAGGCCCTGTCTAAGTGATCCCTATGGCAACCAAACATGCAAATTAAATGGCAGGCACTAAAGCACAAGAGCCCTCACCTGGAATCCAAAGCCATGTAGACCTTCTCTGAAGAAACGAGCAATGTATCCGTCCATTATCTCCGGCATCGTAATAGTGCGTAATGGTCTTTTGTGGTAATTAAAAGCCTCAGAGAAGAAACAATCAATTCAACACGGAGTCTTATGGTTTTCATCCAGGTCTACAACACCAGAGGAGCCCAGTATCATAACAAAGGTGCTTTTTTCTTATCATCATGCCTGCCAAACAGGAAAAAAAAAATGTTTTGTTACAGAGCAATGGAGGGATCTTTGTAGCCTTTGTTACTTGGCCTTCTTTTTTAGAATTTTTTTGTCTGGTGTCTTTTTCCAACTTTTTTCTTTTTCAAGTGAACTTTGTGGATCAATGTTAGTCTTCTTGGAGCTCCCTCGTGTTGTATGCAAACAAACAGAAACTCTTACCTGTACAGTTCATGCCAAGACAGGATATTCCACAGTATCTTTTGAATGTATGTAGCAGAACGCATGCCCTACTTTTTCAACAAGATGAGCCATCTCATTCCTTTTCTCTCCCTACCGATGTCCATTTCTCTGTTTTTTTTAAACACTGTGTTAAGTCTCACAGTGCCTGTCAGCTGTAACAAATGTGTATGTAACATGTCATCCGAGAACCGTGAGGCATATGGATCTATCTCTGTGGATTTTATTTTTTTTCTGCCTGCACTGAACATTGTGTGAGACTGCGTTAAAGAAGTCTATGGACAGTAGAGGTGATGTTTCACAGGCAGTTGGTGTTATAGGTAAGCTAAGACTTTCATGGATGACAGTGACGTTATGTTATTTTATGTTTTGTTTTAAAGTTGCCATCACATGCACATGTTTAAAAGAGGACTATTTTTGTGTGTATGGCTGTGCGTATGTAAATGAGTGCGTGTGATTATCTTAATGTCACAATGTTTCCTATTTAATCAATAAAATGTGATTATACTGTACCTAGAACGGCTGCAGGTCGCTTCATCATATGGGAATGGATTGCATAGGACAGAATTAGGCTGTGAGAGACTGACTGTGTCCTCTGTAGTGACATTATGTAACCGTGTTACGGTTTGGTTCGAGGACAGACAGTAGAAGTGGAACCCTACAGAGCTTTCCACTATAAAGACCCAGCTCCCCCCAACCCCCAGGTTCCTCTGCAGTGCCATGCTGCTGGGCTGAAAAACCCACTGACCTGAATAGCAAACCTCATGAATGTCAGCATTCCCTGGTCAGTGAGCTGTAAGCGAAGATGCTATAGAATTCCCGCCACGCAACCATGCAGCTGCTGCATGCAAATGAAACATTTCTAACGGGTAACGTTGTCTACGAGGATATTTAAATGCGGGAGGCTCTGGATCATCGTCAACCTTTATAAAATATAGCTGAGCGAATGAATGAAGGCTAAAATGGAGGAACAGTGGTGCACAGAGCGAGAATGAGAGGGAGACAGAGAGGGATTGTGGTACAGAAGGAAAGAGAGAACAAGGAAGGGGAGGGTCGGAAAAAAGAAAGCCTTTTCGGGTCCATCACAGCTGTGCTTTTCGATGGTCGTGACAAAGCAAGAAATGCTAAAAGCAGTGCGCAGGGATCTCTTTTTCTCACGTTCTTCCATTTTCAGCTACAGCCATTTTAGTTCCTAGCATTGTATAATCAAGTTAATAGCAACCGATTTTTATAGAGATCCATCACAAGGTGAACAGAGGTAGAAGAGGGTTGCAGATTTCACATAAGGAATAAGAAAAACAAAGGATGGATATTTACAGACCGAACTCCTCAAAGAGACACAGCACAAACAAGGCTCTCTTGTCCAAATCGGAGCCCAGGGCAGTGGGACTGTTTAACTGGAAAAACACGAGGACTTCACCGCTTCACGTGGTGATTAGTCAAAGATCAGCCCACTGTTAATGGAAACCGTCCCTAGCTTATGGATCTGCCACCCCCCTGGGGTCTGAAGAAGATGAAAGCCTTACGCACTACCTCGTCTGTTGCCTGTGCTGCACAAAACACTACCAGTAATGATGATCGTAAAGCCTCAATTACAAAATCTAAAGAGAATCACCGGAGCAAAAAAATGCCAAACGCAAAACTGAATAGTGTTGGGAGATGTGGAAAAGATAAATCCCGCATTAGGATCCTGTTTTGAGCCCTAGTTACACAGCATTGTCTAAATCTAAAAAGTCGTTCCAAAGGTGACCCACTCCTAAAATGACAGCCAACTTACTCACAATTACAAAAGCAGACAAACACAATCGTTTAATGCAGCGGGTGATGTCACAACGAATAGGATTAAATAGCGATCATCTGAATATGCTTTTAGTTTATGTGCATCCAAACATGAGCTTAACGCTATAATCTCCTGGAGAGATTTGTTTTCAAACATGAAACTTGCAAAGGCCTATGTTTCCTGTTATTAAATACCTTTTGGCTTATGTTACTTCTACAGAACAAAATTTGCTATTATGATTGTCATAAACTCTCCTGATACTTTAAAACAGGTCGTGACAACAGAACGCTTGTGTCGTATTCCCTATCGGTGTATATAAACACCCCCGGTGAAAAGATGTTCTCTGTTAGGAGATGTTTGGCTAATTATCCATGCTCCGCTGAAAAAAACGTCGCTATGGCAACCTCACTAGGTCAGCCAATGGGGGGCCGCTAAGAGGAGGGGTGTGGTGAGGAGGCAAGGAGTTCTAAAATGGACTCTCACATTACACACATAATACAGTTTATCTGTCTGAAATGTACTATAGTATGTAGCATGTGTAAGAAAGTGGGTAGTATGTGTGACAGATGGGCTGAAATTAATTAATTGAATCACGCTTGATCACATGTTTCCGAGTGAATGGGAGGTGAGAGGGTGTGAGCTGGAAATGTGTTCATGGTTCAGGGCCTTTATGTCTCAGCCATGTTCTGCAGTTATTCATCACAATTAGCAATAAATATAAACAAACATTCATTTGTAAGGCAGCAAAATCGTCAAAATTATGGCTATATAGACAAATGAAAAAACGTATGATTTACTTGATATATGATTTTATTATTGTTCACATTTTATGAGCTAAACATGCTTACAATAAAAATATTGCTCTTTATATATATATATATATGTATATATATATATATATATATATATATAAAAGATAAACACTGAATATAAAAGATAGATTTTAAACAAGTACTTATTTGATATTGTGATCAATATAAAGCTTTGCTGTGCTTACCCTTAATGTACTTTATTGTTTACTAAATTACAAAATTAAACATCATCACTGACAGTGTTGGGGAGTAACTAGTTGCATGTAATGGCGTTAGGTAAAGTCATTTTTAAATATAAATGTAATCTGTTAACCCTATTGTGTTGGGGGGTTACTTACTTTATAAAGATTACAAAGGGGGTTACATCTGAATACTTATTTTCTAAATATTTACTATGTCTTGTTATGGATATTAGTTAGGGATAGTTCACCCAAAAATGAAAATGTGATGTTTATCCTCAGCAGAACACAAACGAAGATTTTTAACTTTAACCGTGGCAGTCTGGTAGTCATTTAATGGAAGTGGATGGGC
>JAUMHQ010000065.1:12010855-12024962 GCA_032361165.1 Enteromius paludinosus | reverse complement strand
AGATTACACCCTGTGGCTCGTGACGATACATTGATGTCTTAAGACACGAAACGATCTGTTGTTGTGAGAAACTGAACTGTATTTATGTCATTTTTTACCTCTGATAGACAACCATGTCCAAACCGTCTCGAGCTCGTGCTCAGCATGAGGCGTGTTCCCTGTGTACGCGCTTTGGCTTAGGATACGTGATCTGTTGTGAACTCGCGCTTTGGAGATGCAAATGCCGGAACGTCGGAAGTGATCTGTTGTGAATAGTGTTTGAGTATCCTACACCAAAGCTCGAGCCTGAGACGTTGGTTGTCTATAAGAGGTAAAAAATTATATAAATACTGTTCAGTTTCTCACAACAACCGATCGGTTTGTGTCTTAAGACATCAATGTCAATGGCACCCAACGAGCCGCAGGGTGTAATTTGGATTTGTCTGTTTTTTTTACTTTGAAAGGTTTGTTGCCCATCCACTTCCATTAAATGACTACCAGAGTACCAGACTGCCACGGTTAAAGTTAAAAATCTTCGTTTGTGTTCTGCTGAGGAAACAAAGTCACCTACATCTTGGATGCCCTGGGGGTAAGCAAACAAACATCAAATTATCATTGTTGGGTGAACTATCCCTTTAAGGTGTAACTTTAAACCATTGGTTCTGGCCAAAATACGATCCCAAAATCCATAATAATGCTATCCCTTTAATGACAGATTAGTTTTATGCAAACACAGAGCTTTTTTGCATGGTTAAGTGGTTAATTCATGGACTGGAGTGCTTTGGATTACTTGTTGATTATTGTTTGGACTCTCATTTTGATGGCACCCATTCACTGCAATGAATCCTTTTGTGAGCAAGTAGTGTAATGCTTAATTTCTCCAATGAACAAAGCCACACATCTACATCTTGGATGGCCTAAAGGGGAGTAAAGTTTAAACATTTAACATTTTTTTGGTGAACTATTCTTTTAGTCTGACAAAACCTCATCGTGATTGTTAGAAACCAAAAATGTTTTTATAAAGTGGTAAACTGCAAATTAGTTGTAGGGTTTGTTTAGTTTAATTATGAGTAGCTGTGTATATAACCAAAGGTAGTATGTGAAAGGCAGGGAAAAAAAATAAAACATAGATAGTTAGTTTGGGAGGCTTCTAGGAAATATCTAAAGCACTCCTCCCCCAAACAAACACTATCTTCTTCTCAGTACACCAAATGTATAATACCTGTACTAATGCATGCTGTAAGCACACAGGCTTTTCCTAAAACTCACTGAACACTCAAAGTCCCATCAGGCTCTCCTGAGCAGCTCACTCCTGCAGTCTGCGGCTGCCCATGAGGAGTCTGTGCAGGAAGTGGGGGATCGTTTTACGCTGTCGGCAACACAATCCTTCACCGTGAGTTCACCATCGCCGGCCACCTGAGTAAGCTTTGGCTTTCCCCTAAACCAACAAAGACCGAGTCGATTGTCCGACCCAGACAGAAGCAAGAGCACTGGGAATTTCAATCTTGCTCCATTTGTTAACAATAGTGTGAACTGTAAATGTGCATGGCAGTTGTTTCATTGTAAGCGGAACAATGCTGTGGAAAGAGGTGATGAGGTACGTCAGCTGAAATGTTATGATATGCGATTATTACGCTCTCTCCAATGTGCCAAATTGTGGAGTCTGTTGCGACGGCTCTCTCACACTCTCTCCATCATATGGAAACCCTCCCTTCCCTCTCGGCCTAACGCACATCATTTGATCAGCACAGCCTTGGACTGGAGGAGTGTACAATTACATACTATACGTCTCCATAACGGTATAATAGTGTAATCACTGCTCTCTGATGTTTAACAGCTTGCTTTAGTTTACGGTCTTGGGAAAGGACTGCGAGTGAGTTTGACTTCCAGCTCTGAGTCGGGCCTGTATACACCACATTCATTCTCTGTCTAATGATTTGCAGCACTTGTCATCCTTTCAGCACAAAGCCCCTGCCAAAGTGATAAGGCCTGTTTAAACAGAACCAAAAGTGCCATGCTTAAAGATTTTATTAGTATTTTTTTTTTAGCTATCTGCAGAACTCTATTAAAACAACTTGTAAACTGCAAGTCCAATTCTCTGGCAAAAGCACCCTTTTCCTTCCTCCAGCTGACCTTAAAAATTACAATGGTAGCCATAGTTTCCATCAAACGCTATAGTTCCCATAAATTAATAACTACAGTACTACCACAGACACAAATAATACTATTATTGCAATTGTAACAGTTACTCTACTAGCCAATAATCGCTTTAATATAGCGGGATTAAGCGGGTTAAACATCTAAGGTCTGCTCGCTCGCGTGTGCCTCAAAGCAAACAACCGCACGCGCTGCTCTGTTTAAACAGCACTGAATGGCGTCACGTCGTGATTGTCAGTCTAAAGTTCTATAAACATGCTTTCAAACTACTTAACTAACTTACAGAACAGAAACAAAAACAGCACTGAATGATTCAAGACTTCTCTACGTTAATCCCTGCCCGACTGACTAGACCACAATATTGATTTCCCAACATTAAAACTGTAAATGAAACAATGAAACTATGCAAACTATCAGTATCAACGCCGCTCTTCACAAAGCTCCAAGTAACTTTTCTTAAGCTCTGTTTGCAGCTGAAGAAATGCAGACTAACCTTTATTTAGTGTCCCATTGATGAAGTCTCAGGAGGAGGAGGATGCGTGCTCTCAGTTTAGCATGACAAAGAGGACAGACGCGATGTTGAGTGAGTTGCGGCAAGACCTTGCTTGACACGCCTCCTCTCAGCGGGGACGAGCTCTAATGGAACTTATGGCTGATCGCTATGGAGGTCCGTTTTTCCACTGATTTCAAAATGTAATTTTTTATTGCAATTCTGACTACTTTTTCAGAATATAAACTCGTAACTGTGAGAAATGAAGTTAGAATTGCGGTATATAAACGCGCAATTGAGAGAGATAAAGCTAGAATTGTGAGATGTAAACTGTTTATATCTTACAATAAAAAAAATCATAACTGTGAAATATAAATCGCAATTACCTTTTTATATATATATGATTTAGTTGCAGAAACAGGCTTCACAGAGTGACTCTAATTGAGGTATTGTCACTTGCATTTAATGTTTCTGACTCACAGATATTGTTTGACCTACATCCTACAAGTTAGAGCAGGCTGATTGAACAGAACACACATCTCAGTTTTCAGTTTCTTTACTGTAATGTATGACACATATCTTAAAGAATTGTTGTGTACCAGATAAATCTGGTAACAATTACCATACTAACTCTTTCACTGCAAGCTATACATATTTGCCAGCCAAAAAAAACAAAATCACTTGAATCTTTTAGGCTCACTGTGAGCTTTTTCATCTAAATGTGCTCTGTAATTTAGGTCATACAGATGGCTCAAAAAATATGTGTGTGTTTGATATATATATATATATATATATATATACACACACACACACACACACACACATGTTGGTTTTTGTGATTTATGGGGACCCTCCATAGGTGTAATGGTTTTTATATTGCACAAACTGCATGTGGTATTGTCCTACACTGACCCTACACCTAAACCTACCCCTTACAGGAAACTGTGTGCATGTTTAGATTTAAAAAAAAAAACCATTTAGTATGTTTTTTAAGTCTTTTGAATTACTGGGACACTGAAAATGTCCTCATAAAACACCTTTATATTGTAATACCTATGTCATACCCATGTCATTATACAAATTTGTGTCTTCATAAACCACATAAACCCGCACACAAAATTTTGACTTGCTAATAATAATTGTTAATAGTTCGTCATTTTTAAATGCTATTACATACTTTCTTTGACAGAAGTAGTTTGAAAAAAGTGCAAAGTACAATTTCCCTGCTTTGAACACTTTTTTTATCACCTTCAAGTTCTCTGGCCAATCCGAAACAAGCTTTTGTGTGTTTCGCTGGTTGCAAATCTTCTACTTGACCTTGCATCAAGTCTGTGACCTAGAGAGTGCACTGGCATATTTTCCATTGTAAATTCCCCTCAGTGTAACAGTGTTCAGCTAGGAGGAGGGTGGAGGGAAAGAGAAGGAAAGATGTTCCCTCCCCCTGCCGCCCAGCGGGCACTCTGTTCTCCATCACTCTCAGAACTCCAGTTGCATCATGGGGAGGGGGCGCTGGAGTGCTGCCCGGCTACTCTGATTACTTCCAGACCTCAGCTACACATTTCAACGCACTTAAACACAGACATTTCCATATCCATGCACTCATATGGCATTATACGAATGCATGGGGATATACGCAATTATAAACACAAATTTCCGAATACTCATGCAATTAAACTAGATACATAACAGATGCAGTTTTTTATCTTTTTAGCATAAGATAGCAAAAAGCACAAACAGACAGCACAACAGCAAGTTTTGTACTGAACTGTTACTGTACTAAAATATCATTGGCCTAATGGGGATGCATGAAACAGCAAGTAATCTTGGGAATGTAGCTATCTCTAATGTGTATAATATGCATGGGAATGGCAAAACGTCTGAATCTCACCATCTGTTTAGGCCTGTCAACATCTTCTGACGTCTTTAAACACTGTAAATGTTTACCTGACTACTTCAGAACACAGTCACAGAATCTTGCGCAGTAGAGTTAGGCAAGGAGGATAAGAGACTGAGAGAGACGAGGAGGAGGAGGAGTGTGTGACCAATCAACTATTAAACACTGAAACATTCTCTGGAAGTCTGGAGTCACACAGAAATGTGTGATCTCATATCGCTCTGATCAGAAACACAGGAAGAAAACGAGAGGCCGCGAAAGAGGGAATGAAAAAGGGAGTTTGTTTATAAACTCTGCAAAACATATGCTAAAAAATCAAAGCACAAGGAGTGAGAGAGAGAGAGAGAGAGAGAGAGAGAGAGAGAGAGAGAAAGTGGGCGAGAGATGTTATTCCTGTGGTGTGTCAGGCCTGAGTCATATCGCTGTACAGGACATCATTCATTGCTGTCATTTGTTTTGATTTCTCTCTGAGGCTGTAAGCAAGCAAGGTTAGATCCAAAGAACCTGCTGAGTGGCCAAATAAGATATGCCCACATCAAATAGCTAACCTCTCTTTATAACTGTGACCTCTGGGGAGGTTTAAATATGAAAGAGATGCAATAATAGGACTGGGGCAGTAGTGGTTAGTTGCTGTAACAGTACAGTAAGGGATTTATAACAGCAATTTTGGAGGGGAAGCTAAAAATGCTATGTATTACCATGAGTGAGCTTTGTTGGCTTGGTGACTGGAACTCCATCAAGATGGCACATATTTCCATTGGGGTGTAAAGTAATAACTCCAGCACTGTTGGTGATGACACAGTGATGCGGCTGGATCCCTGGACCTTCAGCGGTAGTGTCCTGTGGCGACTCTGTATCCTCAAAACCAATATGGGATATTTCTGTGATATAAAGTAAAAGACCTCAGTGGAGTTTCTTAATATGAGAATAGTTATATTAGTTTGATGAATGAATGAATAAATGAAAACATTAAATAAAAAAACAAATGACTGAATAAATGAATAAATTAAAAATAATAATTAAATACAAAATAAAATATTAAATAAAAATATATAAAAGAAAATAAGTAAAAATGACAAAGATATAATTATATAAATAAAATAAATAAATAATAAAAATAAACAAGTGAACAAAATACTAAATAAATAATGAATATATAATATAATAATAATGAAATAATGACACCTGTCTGTGTCTCCCAGTGTATAAAATCCTGTTCTGTTTTGTCATGTATTGTCGGTCCTCAATGTTCCTTTATGTTGTAGAAATATGTGTAGAATTCGTGCCTGTTCGTTCGCCTATTTTAGTTATTAAAGTATTGTCATTTCGTGGATTTGCATCTGTTTTCATGCCTTCCTGCACCACACACCCTGAAAGAAGGACTGACCAAAAACCTACAAACATGGCTGAAGAAAAATTGAGATGTCTGCGGCAGAAGGGCCGGGCATTTGAAGGGATATGTGGAGTTCCTTGCTATTTACAATGAGGTAAGCTGGCGCAACTTGTTCCTGTGAGTGCCGTTCCTGATCCCCGAATCCTGTTCCCGAATCCAACCAGGAGAGCCATTCCGTAATCACGTTCCTGAGTCACAGCCAGGAGAGCCATTGCCGAGTCCCATTCCCAAGTCATGGCCAGGAGAGCCATTCCAGTTCCCTGTGGATTCCTTATCACAGTAATGGCCAGAAGAGCCTTTCCGAAATCATGTTCCACAGTCAAAGCCAGGAGAGCCATTGCCGAGTCCCATTCCCAAGTCATGGCCAGGAAAGCCATTCCAGTTCCCCATGGATTCTGTTCTGCAGTCACGGCCAGGAGAGCCGTTCCCAAGTCCTGTTCCCGAATCCAACCAGGAGAGCCATTCCGTAATCACGTTCCTGAGTCACAGCCAGGAGAGCCATTGCCGAGTCCCATTCCCAAGTCATGGCCAGGAGAGCCATTCCAGTTCCCTGTGGATTCCTTTCCACAGTAATGGCCAGAAGAGCCTTTCCGAAATCATGTTCCAGAGTCAAAGCCAGGAGAGCCATTGCCGAGTCCCATTCCCAAGTCATGGCCAGGAGAGCCATTCCAGTTCCCTGTGGATTCCTTTCCACAGTAATGGCCAGAAGAGCCTTTCTGAAATCATGTTCCACAGTCAAATCCAGGAGAGCCGTTCCAAAGTCCCGTTCCTGAGTCACGACCAAAAGAGCCATTCCAGTTCCCCGTGGATTCCTTTCTGCAGTCGCGGCCAGGAGACCTGTTCCCAAGTCCTGTTCCCGAGTCACGGCCAGGAGAAACGGCCCAACGTCCCATTCCTGAGTCACGGCCAAAAGAGACGATCCAGTCCGCAGTGAATTCTGTTTCGCAGTTACGGGAAGGTGTGTCTGAAGTGAAGTGACTTGTGGCCAGGAATGGTTACCCATACTTGGAATTTGTGCTCTGCATTTAACCCATCCAACGTGCACACACACATCAGTGAGAAGTGAACAACCACACACACACCGTGAACACACACGGAGCAGTGGGCAGCCACTGCTGCGGCACCCGGGGAGCAGTTGGGGGAACGGTGCCATGCTCAAGGGTCTCACCTCAGTCATGGTATTGAAGGTGGAGAGAGTCTTTAATGTCTTTCCCAATTCCAGCGACACCGGTGTCTGCGTAGCAAGAACGCCCTCCAGAACTCAGGTCGGAGCCAGCTCCGCCCCATTGCCCACGAGACCTCAATGCCCCTGAGCACCCACATGAGCCATGCAAGTATTCTGTTCAGTCTTGGATTCGTTTTGTGTCTTCCTCGTTCTCCTTATTTGGTCATGTTCCAGTTCTGATTTAGTTTGATTAGTTTATGTGTCTCCACCTGCGCTCCTCACCTGTTTTCAGTTCTCCCTGAGTGTCTGCCAGTGTTTAAAAGCCTGTTCTGTTTTGTCTTGTATTGTCGGTCCTCAATGTTCCTTTATGTTATTTCTTGTGTGTATAATATTAAGTGTCTATTTGAGTTATTAAATTATTGTCATTTCATGGATTTGTATCTGTCTTCGTGCCTTCCTGCACCACACACCCTGACAGAAGTAGACAGATAAGATTTATAAAAATAAATAAACATATATTAAAATAAATAAATATTAAAATAAAATAATTACAAAATCTAATCTAAATAAAAAAAAAATACAGATAAGTAAATAAAGTAAATAATACAAAGTTAAAAACAAATATAAAATATATATAAATAAATAATGAATCAAACTGAATGGATGGATGGATTGATGATTTTGGATGGATGCCTGAGATTTATAATTTACATCATGCTGTGTTGACAAAAGGATAACAGATGTTAGTCAGTTTTAACACAGAAACAAAGCAGTTGATAAATTTGCACCTTGAAACAAAACACTGTTATGTTGTCATCACATTACTGTACACTTCTACAATACTGAATGCACCAGACCACTCTGGAAACCCCCTTATTAAATAAATGGTATTAAACTCAGCGGGTGGCAAGAGGGTCCATAGTCAAACTAAAGTTTATTCCAGCCACCACAGCCTCTGTTTAAGGGGCTACATTATTCCAATCTTTTTCCTGTGCAGTCTGGAAACTTTAATGGTCTCAGTGCAGGCTAAACTATAACACCATATGGCACAGTAAAACATTTCCATGCTTTTTGCATTAACACGTAAAACAAGTCTCTTTATCACTAATATTTGGATATTTTGTAATATATATTTAAGACAAACTCACCTTCAGTTAGAGGTATCAAATTAATAAAGCCTCTACCAAAACTGATCAAGTAGGGTGTGGCTGACCACACCTGCAGGCCACGCCCATTCTCATTTAAATCCAACAGGGTTTCCTGAGGATAAGAGCAGGGGTTTCAAGCACTGTTTAAAGAGACAGTTCACACTAAGATGAATAAAATAAAATATAATTTACTCACGCTCATGTCATTATAACCCTGACATAGCTTATATCTTATTTACCTGTACAAAGGTTTTTTAAATAAATCTGCAATTCATATGATGGATTTAGTCATCTAACTCAGGTACTGCTGCAGTAAAATGTCATGGTGAGTCACGGTGAAGTGATTAAGTTTCATAGTTGCTGGAGTAGGTTTTTATAGGCCATTTAATGCAGCCTGAGAAAAAGACCCATTCCCACTGTTTTGGAAAGCGGGTTTAGCTGATCTCCCATTGACTCGGAATAAGATTAATTCACTGATGCATACATGTACACACAATCAGAGACAAAATAGCAGTTTTAGAGAAAGGGAGGTTGTCTCTGTTTATGAGAGAAGGAGGACATGAAAAGATTGTGGGGGAATGTTTTTATAAGATCTTCTGGGACCAAGTCAGAAAAAAGGGACAGACAGAGGGAGAAAGAAGAAAAGAGGCCAGGCCGAGAGGGCTTACTATAAATTGTCATGACAGAAAAACAAATAAATAACAGAGAAAGTACCATGGTTAAAACGTTGAGGAGGCACAGGAGTAGCAGCCAAAATTAACAAACACAGAAACCCCTAAAATCAAGCCAACCATTCCACCAGTCTGATTACTTAAAGGGATAGTTCATCCAAAAATAAAACATCTGTCATTATTTATTTACCCTCATGACCTTCTAAACCTATGTGACTTACTTTCTTCGGTGAAACACAAATTATGTGTTTTAAGATTGCCCAGCAAATGCACCAATTATGAGAATATACATAATAGGAAAATGTCAACATGACTTAACTTGCACTACATACAGTAGGTCTAATAAAAATCACTAATGTAAATAAATAATGCTGCCATTTTTATTTTGGGCTAACTATTCCTTTAAAACATTTTATTTAATTATAATGTTTTAGTATTTAATGATGAGTGAAATTAGCCCTTTATGTTTATATTTTCATTTACATTTTTTTTTTTTTTTTTTTAGTTTTAGTATTTTGAAAGTGATTTCGACATTTTATTACTCTTTTTTTATATTTTATTGTGTTAATTTATATTTATTTGCGTTTTGGTTGTAGTAATGTTAGTATTTCAGCTTATTTTAGCTTTTCCTTTTCTAATTAAGTTTACTTTTTTCTATATAAGACATATATTTTATCTTATTTCTGCAATAATTCATGAAAAAAATATCTTTAACACCTTTAGTCAACAACAAAAACAGCTTTAAAATAAGGTAAAAAAAATTGATGAGTTGAGACTATTTCCTTGAAATTCAAGAGCTGGGTGTGAAAGATATTCCATTTCTCACTTTTATATGAAATAATAGAAATAAATCTTTTACACCAGTGACGCTTTGTGTGCCAGACTATGGTTTATGGGCCACGGTTTTAAAATAATAACAAAGCTGATGTGAAAGGTTCCCCCAAAAGCGATGTTTATATTAAATGGTCTTCTTATAACTCTATATTACAAAAATCAGCACAGCAGTTCTGCTCTGGGATATTTCATGAAACAAGGCTGTTCCGCTTGTTCTCCAGCTGGCTGGTTTTTGGGTGTTTCCTTTTGGTCCTTCGAGAGGAAGTGAGGATCAGAAGCAGCTGAGAGCACTGGACTCCCTCTCGTCTCTCGGTTTCTGTAAGTGAGGTCACTGGGCTAGTCCATTTCTCCCCAATAATAAAGAAACAACTCAGAGATGATCTTGAAGTCTAAACGTTATTCAAAGCAAGTATAAAATGCATATATAAAGTTCCAACCTAACAAAGAAAATTGGTTCTAACAACAAAATTATAAATAAATTAATTCATTAATAAAGTAATAGTTTTCAGGATATTTTTTTACTTTTAATCTGTATTGAATTGTCATTTGTAATACAGATTGGTTTTTTTAAAGAAGACAATCAGAAGATAAAATAATTGTAAAAATTTAAAGTAATTTTAAGAAGTTTAAGCCTTTTTTAATACAATAAAAAAAAATCTAAATCTTTTGGAATCTAAAATTGCAATAAAATCAAAGCAATTTGTCTAAGTTATGTTCCAAATCTCAAAAATTGAGGTAGACGATGTAACAGAAATGGCCACCAGGTGACACTTATTTTATTTTATTCATCTTCCTGTCACAATTTTCACATTTCTGTCATATTACCTTTACAACATATGGAACCTTGAGACTTTAGTTTTTCATGATTATGAAAATATATTTAGTTAGAACATATTTAGTTCATGATTATTACAAAATATGAAGACCGAAGATAAAGCCAGTTAACAGAGCTAACAATTGGTTTAAACGCCAGAATAGTTCGAGCAAACGTAAAACTTTTTGTTCACAACTTTGAGAAAACTTTGCCAAAATGCCAAACTTCTGAGAAAGCTCCCTGGAGGCTGGGAAATCTCTGGACCAATAATTGCCAGATTATTTTAAGTGCAAGCAACTAAGAAGTTTACTTGACCATGTTGTCACAGCTCACTAACTCACTCTGTTGTGATTCACATCCGATGGAGCTGACTTACAGGCAATGCAAACAACTCAGATGATTATCCTATGCCGTGAGCTGTTTGAGCAGCTATTAAAAAACGAGAAAGAGTCTGTCAATGATAATAGCCTGATTTTAATCTTACCTCACTGGAGATGTTCATTTCAGACCGGAGGGATCAGTACTTCAGATCATAGCCTACAGTAGAAAGTCTTGTGCATTAAAGCCCACTCAAACTTTTATCATATCTGGTTTCTTATTTAATTGACACACAGCTAAATAAGCAGGAACATTTCTGTGCTTTAATTTTTAAATATCCACGAGGGAAGGACATGTCGCGTTGTAAACAGGAAAAAAGGATCAGCCCCTTCCCCAAAAAATTCCTTAGAGATTTAAAACAGTATGAAGTCATGACTGAAACGTTGTTGCACAATTTAGGCTACATTATTCATCTACGTGACAGTAGGCTATAGCTAGTTCATGGATGTGAGTGATATAGCACTTTAATACATTTAAAAACAAATTATAGTCTACTTTTGTTAAATATTATGCAGGCACTTTACCAATGTTTTTTTTTTTTCTGACAGTAAAAAAAATCCCACTTTTAACCCAGAGATGAGCAAGAACACGCTAGAAGAAGCATAGGCTATTCGCAGCCAGAAATATTGCCCCCTGCTGGCCACAGACAGGCAGATTTCACATTCAAACGCTATTTATTTCATATAATCTGTGAGAGCTCAGGTGTGGAAGATTCGTATTTGTTAAGAAATACCTTAATCACTGTACTTTCCATCTCAACTCTATCTGCTGAGCGTGATTTAGATTCAAGTTCTTTATCATCCTCTGCATTCATCTCAGAGGTGAACAGAGTTATGATAGCGCCGGTCGGTGTTTGTGGCCTGGATCCAAGTCTTTCTGCCGGTGTGTCGGGTGTAGAGGAATCAGTAATAATCGTACTGTTCCCTGTGGGTGTGTGCGGCAGGACGTCGTTCTGAAAGCCGTCAGGATGTTGTTTGAGTGGTTTGGATGAATCATAAAGTGTTGTGTTGGACGGCGCTTTGTGAATGTCGGTCTGTACTGATTCCAAGCCGTTGCGTCTGGGTTCATCTTGTCCTTGTCTCTCAAATACCGGGATTTCTGCTAAAACGAAGTATTAGAATTAGAGAGTGTTGCATTTGCAGCAGGATGAATGAATGAATGAGAATACATATTTACCAGATTTGTTGCTACATCTGATTCGTTTGCTGAGCCCTGAATGGCCGTGTACTGGATGTTCACCTGCAAGAGACAATGTGCCTGTGATACAAGCTAAAGAAAAACTGCTTTGATAACATATTAAATTGTGTAATATTACCCAAAATGTTTTATATAGTAGATTATCATATTATATATGTAATCATCACATGTACACGAAATTGGCAAAATATAAATATATATACATATATTAATTTATTAATATTAAATTTTATTATTTAAAAAATAATTAAAGCTCAAAAATAAATTGCTTCTAATATTATATTGTTTAATGTTTTACATAAAATATATTGATTACATAACATAAATATTAATTAAACAATACAATTATTTTCAATAATATAACTGTGATGTATATATACTGTTATCAAAATGTTTATTTTAAAATGTTATTAATTCTAATAAAGTAAAATCAAAATGGAAATTGCTTTTAATATTATGTTGCTTAATATTACACTAAATATCTTATTTCCTACAATTTATTAATATTATCAATTATAAATATTACATATAATGTATATTTGATAATGTAAAAAAAAAATAATACAAATAATATTATATATATACTGTACACACACACAACATTTTAAATGATGTATACGTATAACACATATAATACCTATAGTACCTCTCAATCTAAAACATCGTGACAGGGCTACAGATACAGTGATCAGAAATATGAAGACAGATGCAGCAGTTCCCCACCATGACCTCCTGCAGTCATACTCATCATCATCTGGGGAAAAATATATTGTCTTACGAATTGACTTTCATATTTATTGAATTAACATTCAACGACTGCGCCAATCTTTTAAAGGCACAAAAGTAAATCTCACCAGTCACACGAATGGTAATATTGACATGAGTTTGGACCTGGTGTCTCATCTGGAAGCCGTAGAACGTGCAGGTGTAGGCACCGCTGTGTCCTAAGCTGTCCGGGTTCAGCAGATGAAGGGAACCGTTGCCTAAATGAGCCTGATCTATGTCAACTTCAGCTTTACTCTCCCACAGGTTGGCGATCCGACGGGTCCGGCTGTCGTAAGTGAAGATGGGGATGGATTCTGTGGTTCTGATGAAGGTCCAAGTGAGGGTAAAATTGTGTCGAGGTTGGGGCACCACGCAGGGAACCATGAGTCCAGAGCCCTCCTCACCAAACAACTCATCTGAAAGATTCAAGTGATTCAAAGCACTGTGCGAACTTTGCAACAAACACCTTTTGTGAGTGTCTGTGTTTCAGTTACCTTTGTGATGCAGCGATGCGGTCCACACCTGCATCTCGTCTGCAGATACAACAGAGCAGAAGTAGATATGATCTGAGATGTTTCCTATCACGCTGACGCTGCTCTCGATGGTGAACAGGCCCTTGGAGTCCGAGGTCTTCCGAGTGAAGTTCTGGAGGTTTCTGGTGTCAGTTGAGGGAACAGTGACCCACGTGACCTCAGGAGCCGGATAGATGTTCTGGGACAGACAGATCACCCGGTCCTCAACCATCTCTAGCTTCACAAACTGGATCAGAGCTAAGCGTGACAGAAAACACACTACATAAAATGATCCAAATTTAAGATTATTTAAATGATCTTAACAAAAGATTGGTTGTATACTGTGATGCTAAATGATTAGTTGTGTGAATTTGGTATTTACATAGTGATTAGTAATTGCTATATTATATATATATTAGTGGTGGGCCGTTATCGGCGTTAACGCGCTGCGTTAACATGAGACTCTTATCGCGCGATAAAAAAAATCGCATTTAACCTACTGAAAAAGTTGGGTTGGAGTCTATACTTCAAGCTATGGTGACTTTCACCTTTAGCGCAGATGTATCACCGAATTACACTGTAGACTTATTCGGACGGGACTAGTTTTCTACACTACAGTACGTGTGAGCTTTAATTCTTATCACCTGTCGTCCGTGATCTTCATATACCGTTTGGAATGCGTTGGTATTAGATCCACGAAACCGGCGCGC
>JAUMHQ010000065.1:11983783-11999363 GCA_032361165.1 Enteromius paludinosus | reverse complement strand
GACACTGAAAATGTCCTCATAAAACACCTTTATATTGTAATACCTATGTCATACCCATGTCATTATACAAATTTGTGATCTCATAAACCACATAAACCCGCACAATAAATCGTTTTTAACACTGATAATAACAAGAAAAGTTTCTGAGCACAAATTAGCATGATCAACATGTTACCATATTAGCACAGATTCACTCTGTCAGATACAAAAGTCAGGTTGGTCAAGCTGTTTGTCTCAGCAATGTGCATGATTCTGAAGGAAAAATTATTGGATACTTTTCACAAAAAAAGAGCTAGTTGCCCTTTTTTTAACCAACCTGATGGTAGAATTAGCTCTGGATGTTTATGAGAACCAAATCAGCATGTTAGCATGATCAGCATGTTAGCATATTAGCATAGCTTTACGCTGTCAGAGATATAAAGTCAGTGGGTCGAGTTGTCTGATTCTGAAGGAAAAATTCTACTGAAAAGAAAAAAACCAGCACATGCTGGTTAGGTATGTTTTGAAGTAGGGATGCTGCTTTGAACTGATTTAAGCTGGTCCATTGCTGGTTTATGCTGGTCTGATCAGTTTAACCCCCAGCAAAGGACTAGCTTAAACCAGCATCACAGTTTTAAAGCATATGCTGTTTGTTTCAGCAGAGACTATTCACAAAAATAAGGACTAGTTGCTTTTTTTTAGCCAACCTGATGCTAGAGTTATCTCTGGATGTTTTTGAGAACCAAATGTTAGCATGATCAACATCAATAAATTTACGCTGTCAGAGATGTAAAGTCAGTTGGTCTAGCTGTCTGACTCTGAAGGAAAACTTCTTGGATATTATTTACACAAAAAAGAGGGCTAGTTGCTTTTTTTAGCCAACCTGATGCTAGAGTTAGCGCTGGCTGTGATGCACCTCCCCTTCCCCTTCCCCGTGGAGTTTATAGGTTACTGAAAGATTTCAGCAGCTGCATGTAAGAAGATTAGAGAGGAATTAACGTCATTCCTTTGTCATTATAGAAATAAATTGATATTTGGTTTTAATCGGAGAGAGGGAGACACGGTCAGAAGAGCAGACAGGCTTTTAGGCAGGGTGGGAAACGCAGACCTCCAGCTGTATTCACACTTAACACACATGCACAAAAGCAGTGCTCAAAGGATTTCAAATGGGACCGTATAACTTTTGCAGCCCGGTGTAGACCTAAAGGCCTTTTCTGTGTCGGAATGGGCAGCACGCAGAGATGGAAAGCATGCTGGGTAAGGAACTCCAGAAAGTTAGACTGATTCCATACAGTCTCTCTATTTCTCCATCTATCAGATCCTGGAGCTCAGGACTCGGTCATGAACTTTGCTCTCTCTGTACTGAGGCTGATGTGCCTGGCATGGCTGTGGCCCGTCACCCTTCTCAAAGGAAGCAACACGCAAAACCAGCGCAGGCACAAGGACGTCTATCTGGGCGAAAGCACACGGCACAAACACGGAGGGTGAGGATGCTTTTGATGCATTCACAGAACGCTCTGGTAGTTGGAATGTTGCTTTGTGTATAATCAATCAGCTCTGTTCTGTTTCATTTAAATACCTGTGTCAGCCTGTTTACGCTCTTGGTTTTATTTATTGTGGTCTTGGCCATGTGGATTGATGTGTGAGGGTTTATTTGAAGGCTTGTGCTGTGTTTTGACCTATACTTGGGAGTTGTTGGATTGTGTGTATTTTTGAAGGTGTAATTAATTGTGGATAAAGGAACCCTGTAATTAGAGCTCAGGGTTGAGCTGGGTATGTGAAGTAAACAACAGAAACAGCACTGGGTAGCAATTTAGTCTTTTAGTACTGATCCTAAGGGAGGTCATTTTCAGGTAACAGTGCCATTTGACAAAGAGTTTTGTAAAAATATTATTACTTTTTTCTATGAATTGGATAGGTAAATAAACCTAAACCCTAATAAAATATATATATATTTATTTATTTAATGAATCAGAAATTCATTAATTTCTTTTAATTAAATGAATACAATGAAATAAAATAAAACGTAACCTTAAACTTAATCTTTAAGTGCTACTACAACTATTGAGTTTGTGAACAGAATATAATGACAAAAAAACATTAAAATACTGACAAAGAGAGACTTACAGTCACTGAAAATGATATCAAAAACAATCAAACAGAGTTAAACCTATGAAATGATGTGCATGTTTATCCTATTAATTGTATTTCAATTGTAAGTCAATGGGACTCATTTATATGGCACCTTGTCAAATGAAAATAGGAAGCAAAAGATTTTAATAAGAAGCATATTTAGTCAGAGTTTGATTGTATTGCTGGCTTCTAATTAGAAAAGTGTCTCAACACTTTATGCATTGATATAATGCATGCTTTATAACTTTTCATAAATCATTGTAACCCAAGTTAAAATGCATTGTAATATTTGATATTGATATAATATCAAATATTGGCTGCTTGTTATGAGTTGAATGTATAGTAGATACAGTCTAGAAGTATAAATGATTTAAACAATACTTTCTAAAAGCAATGAACAAAGTATTATACCAGTTGTTGCAATTATTCATGAGTTTTTAAGAAGCATTACAAGGCATAATAATGCATTTAATATACTTGTATACTGCATTATATATAAAGGTTTTAAGTAAAGTATTTCCGAAAACTGGATTGCTGTATACTAAATAAATTTCTACCTTAAGTCAGTTTTGTTGTTTTTTAACGCAAACTCAATTTTGTGCATGTTATTATTTATGTCTGTTATATCATTTAAAAAATGTTATATCATAAACAAAAAACAACAACATTTTGTCTCTTTTCAAACAGACGAATAGACTTCAAAACGAAGAAGTCTGACAGCACCAAATCTTTGCTGATTAAATCAGAGCAGCTCTTGAGAATTGAAGATCACGACTTTGCCATGAGGCCTGGTTTTGGAGGTGAGGAAATCCTTCCAATCAAAAATGACTTTCGGTTGTATTCTTAAAATATATAGTTTTTGCATTCATAAGCATCAGGTGTTATCTTGGTGTCTTGATGGTTGATTTGAATGATACTGCCCGGGAATGCAAGCTCATTCTGCGCAGCTGGAGCGAGTACTTGGTGTGATATACAACAACAGCACTGATACCGCACAGAGAGGCACTGCAAGGACAGCTGGGATCATTTCAGGAGATAGAGAGAGGCGAAAAAAAAGAGAAACAATGATGTGATTACCCAAAAATCTGCTGATGGGAATCGTGATGCCTTTTTCTGATGGAGATCACTTACTTCACACTATGCCAGCAATTATAATGATCACTATTATGTAGGCAGCAGGAAATTACCATAAATGTTAGATTAAAATCGATATAAATATATAGATCCTTTCTTTAAAATAATATTATATATAACACTATATTCTCTAAAAATCTCATTCTCACATGCTCTTTAAGCTGCTTACTGTATCATTTTATTATTACCTGTAACATGCTGTGCTTATATAGAGATATCATGCATACGTGCTGCTGTGCTTTTATTTGCTATTATATGTCCATTGAGAGAACTCAAAGAATAGGGTTAAGCGCTGTTACACTGGCTGAACTCAAGATCAAGAGCTTTAAAAGTCACCTTGGGCCAAATGACCAGAATGTGACTCTGTCGCTGAGATTGTCAAAAATGTAGGTTAGAATGTCATATGCGTTGCGTCCAAATCAGAGGAGGAAAAAAACACTCTGACCCAGATTGGTAGCAGTGCCAAGCAGACAATACACTGAGGACAGATGTGTTTTATACGCAGTAATCTGCATTATAATCCTAGCGGCTCTCTGAGAAGCCTGAGAATATAGCTAAATCTTACAGGCTACCCAAAGGTCGCCGTTTTTAAAATAAGAACATGGAGTGGTATGTTGTTTTTTCAATCAAATAATCTTCTTGTATGATAATTTCTGTTCAATATGCGATTTGGGGTCCATTTAGATTAATGTATTTGTGAAGCAACGACTTTGTAAGAAAGCTAGGATGACTGTTTGTGGTCATATATATGTTCATGTCCATGTTATGTGTCAACCACAGATACTGTTTAGTATTGTAGCCGACTACTAAAATATATGTATACTAACAATATATGTCCAAAAAAGGGGGTAATAGCACTTTTCCTGTTATTTTTTCTGGTAATCCCTACATGTGAGATTGCGTTTTATTTCAGTCCAGATTAGGGGAACATGATGGTTCTCTGAAAACAGCGAGAGGCTGATAATCACACCGAGTCATGTGCACTGAGTTAAGTCTCTGTTTGTAGGAAGCTTAACATCGCTTTTCAGATTTTATGTGGTTGATGACGCAGTCATGAGACATCTATTCGACTTCACAATTCAGTGTCATTTCTTTATGCTAATGATGGTCCTTTTTTACCCAGTTCTTGAAATATTATAGTAGTAGAAAGTTTAGTTTTCAGACTAACTCTCTGGAATTTAGGTTCTGTGGTAAAGTCTGAGTTTTAGATGCAGAGATGAGAATGAGACACTTAAAATTCTTCAGTTCTACTGAAGAGAGATTGCAACTGGTCTCCATGTGTCTGTTTAACGTGATGCAGCTGTGAGTTGAGAGATTGATGTGTCTAAGATTCCCTTGAAGAAAAACAGCCGACACAATGTGAATAGACACAAATATGATAGTTAAACATACATTAGGCTTGTCATTCTGTTATGACAATGCAAATTGCATATAGTCCTTTTCTCACAAGTATTGACTCGTTTGATTTGATTAGTGCTTCCACTGATGGATCTCCGAAGTAAATAGTTGGTGGTTTGATAGTTTGGTAATGAATGCATTCTTTCTCCAAAGTTACATTCTTCTGAGTCAGAAGAAGAAATATTTGGAAATCTGAAATGCAATTGTGTTGGCGTGTGGGATCATATCAAAAAGAGATAAAACAAATAACACAAATGTAAAACTCATGACGCTTATCTTTAACTATATATTGTCATTTGAACAAGTCCTTACACTGATTTTGGTCTTTCCAGACTTAACATAAGGGCTTTCTCTGAGCTGGATATGACAGATTAATGAGTCATTTTAATTGAGAAACTATTCCACCTGAATCATAAATGATAAAGAACAGGATTCACACTTCACTGGTTGCGCTGTATGTTTTTAATTCACTACAAAAATGGCTTTTAATGTGTGATGTGAATCACAACAAGATTTCATTCTGAATAGCATTCAAAGTATTTTAGCGAGGTGTCAAGTGCATTATCAACAGCAGGATGCCATCAAAGAACTATTAACAAAACTGATTGTATAATATGTTTTATGGATTACAGTCTGGAGCTACAAACCAGTTTTGGTTGTCGAGGTAAAAGGTTCAGCGCACAACAACCTCAGATCATCTGATTTTAGATGAGAAATGTTTGAGATTAAATGAATGTTTTGATAATAACATAATTTCGGGAGGAATCGCTCGACGAATCAACCACAGCTGGTAGCGCATTAGCTAATCAATCTCCTTGTTACGATCACCCAATCAAAATCCTTCCAAGCACTATAAATATCTCCATTTCCCATTCATTCGCATCTCGCTTTTGCAACGAATGCACTCGCTTTTGAACCAACAAGCTAAGATGTCCAACAGTGATTCATCCGATTACCTCCGCGAGAAACCCGCTCCCCGCCCAGCCACCGCTAACCTTCTGCCCAGCCAGCAAGCTGCCGCCCCGCCGCCAACTCCACGAGAGTCCGTGGGGCCTACCAGAGGCCGCCGGCCTACTAGGCCTCCCACCTCGCCTACAAGGCAAGCCCGATCTCGTTCACCACCGCCAGTCAGACCTCCGCAGCCTTACCCAGATTCATCTTACGCCTCTGCACGCTCCTCATCTAACAAATGGACCATCATTTCACTCTGGCAAACTCTCTCCGCTGCAGGAATATCTTACTCCCGCAAGGCTAACAAATCCGAACTCCTCAACACCCTCAACAACCACCTCCCGTATGATGTTCCTCCCGCCACTCCACCACCAAAGAAAAGGACCCATAAAACAGCCACTCACCCATCTGAAGCCCCGCCATCTTCTCTCCGCCGCTTAAGCCGCCAAAGGGTTCCAACCGACGACGATCCAGCTGCAAACGCCTCTCCTTAGCCTCTGTCCAACAATGCATCGCAGCCAGACCCAGCGCAGGCATCCACCAGCCAGCTTGGATCAGCCACCGGCATCTCCGCTGCCCAGCTCCACCAGGCCATCACGGAGTTCTACGCCAGCTGGCCATCTGCTCCCCTCCAGCCGAACCCTCCCAGCTCCACTAACATCTCTCTCTCTCTCCCAAAAGACTTTAACCAGCCTGGGCTCTCCCACACGGACTACACCTTTCCCTCCCAGATCCCCTCCTCCTCTTCCTCCACCCTCGCTAACCTTTCCTCTTTCCAACCCGCAACCTAGGTTAAATCACTTTTGTCTGAAGCCTACCCCTCATCTCCACAGAGACCCAGCAACCACTACCTCCGCAGAGGTCCCCTTATACCCACCTCCGCAGAGGTTAAATCTCTTTTGTCTGAAGCCTACCCCTAGTCTCCGCAGAGACCCAGCAACCGCTACCTCCAGAGAGGTCCCCTCATACCCACTTCTGCAGAGGTTAAATCTCCTCGTTTGGAGCCTACCCCCTCGTCTCCGCAGAGACTCAGCAACCACTACCTCCGCAGAGGTCCCCTTATACCCACCTCTGCTAAGGTTAAATCACTTGTCTGCAACCTACTCCTCGTCTCCGCTGAGACTTTCATAACCGCTACCTCCGCAGAGGTTAAATCGCTTTGTTTGCAGTCTACCCCTCGTCTCCGCAGAGACTTTCGCAATCACTACCTCCGCAGAGGACACTATTGTCAACACCGAACCAGCTACCTCATTCCTGCCTCCCCAGAGGTTCTCTACCCCTACACAGGCCATTTACAGAAATTCGCATTCCCTCCACCAAAATCAAATCCCGCCCCTTTGTTTATCACTTAGTCTTATTTTGTTTTTTGTCCAGCATCCTCCCTCTTTGCCTTTTTGGGGGGCAGTGCATTTTGGCTGCTGTCCTCTCCAAGCACTTTTGGGGGGAAGTCGGAGTTCAATCCGGATGCTGAACCCTTACCCTAGCTAGGGTTCTAATCACTAGGGTTCAAAGCCCGCCGTTCTCCCGGCTCGCTCCCTGGACAGCACGCCAAACTTGCTTTAATCATGAGGAAGCGTGAACTTGTGAAATTAATGTTTTGATAATAACATCATTCAGGGAGGAATCGCTGGATGAATCAACCACAGCTGGTAGCGCATTAGCCAATCAATCTCCTTGTTACGATCACCCAATCAAAATCCTTCTAAGCACTATAAATATCTCCATTTGCCATTCTCCCGGCTCACTCCCTGAACAGCACGCCAAACTTTAATCATGAGGAAGCGTGAACTTGTGAAACTGACTTTAGTATGTCTGTGCACAAAAAAGTGACTGACACTGACAAAATGAGAATCGGAAGACTGTGAAGTCACCATTAAAAGAAACAACTGAGATATTGAAGAGATTAATTTCTTTTTCATTTCCATGTGATCCTCCCCTGATTCAGTTTCTTTTCCATCTGAGTCCAGGTTCGGCTATTCCAGTGGGCATCGATGTACAGGTGGAGAGCATTGACAGCATTTCAGAGGTCAATATGGTAAGTGTCTGCTTTTTTATAAATTACTTTTAACCTTTACCCTGTCTGTTAGATCTGCACACCCTCAACTCCCAGTGCTAGTCATACATCAAGCTTAAATCCTCGACCATTTAAAACGATTGGATTCACGACTGAGGCAGAGGGCAAAGGTTAAAACAACAAAGACCATGAATGTGTGCAGAAACGCGTGCTAAATCCATTGATGTGTTCATTCAGCATACCTTTATGTACTCTAGTTATGTATCCATTTTTTAATTTTATTTTCCATATCCTAAGTTGCAAATAATATAAATGGAAGTGTGAGAATTATACAGTCAAAACAAAGGTTTGGCTGCAGTTATAATCATATATACACAGTGACATTCAAAGTATGAAGGAGTGGCTTATGCAAACTGACAAATCTATTTCTTGTCTTTCGTGGGCTTAGGACTTCACCATGACCTTGTACCTTAGGCATTACTGGCAGGACGACAGACTAGCCTTCCCCTCCAGCAATAATAAAAGCAGAACGTTTGACGCTCGTCTGGTGAAAAAGATATGGGTGCCAGATGTCTTCTTTGTTCACTCCAAGCGTTCTTTCATTCATGACACCACCATGGAAAACATCATGCTCAGAGTCTATCCAGATGGAAACATTCTCTACAGCGTCAGGTACCACACAAAAAAGCCACTTTCCTAAAAGCAGATGTTTTTACAAAAGCTGTGAAACTAGCAGTTTCCCTGAGGCATTTGTCAGTGTTTTCACAGGAAAGGAAATAAGAGGTTTCAGCTCCTTACTTTGAAGTGAAGTTTGTCATGAAAGGAGAGTTCACCCAAATCTAAGATTTCTGTCGTCACTAACTGTCATTCCAAATATGTGTGACTTCCTTTATTCTGTGGAAACACTCAATGTGTTGTTTTAAAAGAATCCCTTAGGTTTTGTCCATACCACAGCAGTAAATACTAAATTTAAAAATAAGGAAAAAACTGTTTATGAACCAGCTCAGCTTCTTTGGAAAGAACCAGCCCAAAAGAACAGTCATGAATAAGTCTGGTCAACTCACTGAACAAATCATTCAATCCACTGGGTGAACTGGTTCACTAAATAGAATCAGCTCAAAATTATGACTGAACAATGACTGAGTGAGTTACATTTTAATCTATTCATCAACCAAAGCTTTAAAATGACTTCAGAAGATTTGAAATATGGCCAATATTAATAAAATCACCTTTAAAGTTGTCCAAATTAAGTCCTTTGCTATTCATATTACTAGTCTAAAATTAATTTTTAATATGTTTACAGTAGGAATTTTACAAAATAGCTTCATGGAACATGATCTTTATTCAATATCCTCATGATTTTTTCGACAAAGAAAAATTAATCATTTTGACCCAAACAATGTATTTTTGGCTATTGCTAATTAAACCGGTGTCAGTTATGGCTGATTTTATTGGTCCTGGCTCACAATTATGATTTATCATTGTTTTGAAATTATATGTAATTTTTATATCAGAATCAGTGTTATTTTATTTTTATTTACACTTACTATTTAGAGGTTTTTTTGGTATTTTGATTGGGTTTTTATTTGTATATTTTAAGTTTTCATTTTAAATTATATGTATTTATTAATTGTTTGTGTGTTTATGTTTTCCAATTGTGTTTCATTTATTTTTACTTCGGTTTTACAAATATCTGTTTGTTTCTGTTTTCAAGTGGTTTTTATTTTTTGCTTCAGTTTTGGGATTTCAATTAGTAATTTTAGCATGGGAGCTTAAGCTATTTCAGTCATTTAACTTATTTTAATTAACAACAGTTTTAGTTTGGTTGATGGCAGCAACGCTGATGAGAATAGAGGGAGTCGTACAGGTTAAATAATATGTGTATATGTGTGTGTAACTTACAAATGAGGTGTGGCTTTTGTTGAAATGCTATTAGTTGGACAAGCTTTTTTTTCAAAGAATCAGCAGTACAGTATGTGCTGCAAGTGTAGACTTGTGAACATGGTCCGGTGAGCCAATTCAAGCACAGGATCGGTTTTCAGTTCAATTCACCTGAATTGTTTCCCTGATTTGATGTTTTGCTGAGCTCAGTATTCCATGTCAAGGTTTTAAATGGACTTTTTCAGTCTCATTTGAAGCGATTGGTTAAGGCTGTCCTGAATTGTGAATTGCAGAATCACAGTGACGGCTCTCTGCTCTATGGACTTCAGCAGGTTTCCTCTAGACACACAGAACTGCTCTCTAGAGCTGGAGAGTTGTGAGTATGACCGTCTGTGTGTGCATGTACACTCATCAGTAAGCACTATCAACAGAGTACAAGGAAATAGTCACTGTGCTCTCAGTATACCTGTAAACATATCCTAAATGTAGCATAATGTTGCGTTCAAGGGACAGTTCACCCAAAAATGACAAATTCTGTCATTTGGGGTCAGTAAATATAATTACATTTTTTAAGAAATGTAAATGTTTTTATTCAATAAGCACTCATTCATTTGAGAAAATGATCTGTTTTGAACTCATATTCATCAAAGAGTGCTGAAATATCATCAACTCAGCATATTAGTGATTAGAAAGATAATGTGACACCAAAAACCAACCACAAACTTTTAACGGTAGTGTATACAGTTACCCAGGAGCAATTAACTTTAAAAAGACTTTCAGTGAAACACACATTTTTCTTGGTATTTATTATAATTGGTGTCAATAACAAAAGGGCAGATTCCTAAACCGCGCTATTGTTTCTTTCAGAAGGCTTAGAGTAAAGGTCATGAGTCAGATAAATAAAATGAGTGAAAATTGTTAATAGTACACAAATTAGTCACTATTTATTCATTGTATGTTAAAAGAAAGGCATGAACATTCTTCAAAACCACCAATATATTTGCAATTATTATGATGACATGATTTTCATTTTCTGGGTGAACGACTCCTTTAATGATAACGTTTTATGCGTTTCTGGCTGTTAAGTGGTGTATCATATAACCGTTTTCGTCATATTTAATCTGGTTTTTACAGGCCTCATTGTTGCAGATATTTAATAATTGCACAGATGAACTGGTTCCGGGTTGCACATCTTTGTGTCTTTCACTCACGGCACACAGAACTACATGGGCCTCCGCTTCAGAGGAGAGATGGCGGAGCTGGTTTTAGATGCTCGGTGTTCTCTCCCCTGAGGAGTGCAGCCCATGTATCTTCAAAGAGAGTTTGCTGTCTCACACCTCCCCACTCCCCCCTCCCACGTTTGACCTTTTGCTCTCTTGAAGACGCTTACAATGAGAACGACCTCATGCTCTATTGGAAGAATGGGAACGATTCATTAAGGACTGACGAGATTGCACTCTCGCAGTTTTTTATTGAAGAATTCCACCCTTCCTTCGGGCTAGCCTTCTACAGCAGCACTGGTATGTGTGCTTCACTTCCTCCTGCATGCTTTTATTACCGTACTAACGTGTGCTTTTCCACAGCCAACCAAAACAGAGTCCAGAGTGCCAGCGTTCTTAACAGTTGGATATAGGTCTTGGGTCTTTCTGAGGTTAAACCATAGACATTTCATTATCTGTGGGAAAATGACTAAAGCTATTACTAATTTTTGGCCTTAAATGTTTATATTTAAATTCTAAAACTGAGTAAATTAAGTATTAATGTGTCTTGTTAAAACACCATTTGCTGGAAAATTGGAGGGCGGTAATTAATGGTAGTTATTCATTTTTTTAAATTATATTATTTTTATGCTATTCAGCAAGGATGGATTTAATTGATCAAAACTGACAGTAAATACATTTACTTTGTTAAATAAAATCTATGTCAAATAATTGCTTTTAAAAAATCATTCCATGCATCACGGCTTCCACAAAAACATTAACTGTGTTTTCAACACAGAAAATAATAAGGAGAAGTGGTTTTGAGCACCAAATCAGCATATTAGTGTTATCTGTGAAAGACCATGTGACACTGAACACTGTAGTAATGGCAGCAAAAAACAAAAACAAAGGCTATCATCACAGGAATAAATTGCTATAATATTTTACAATGTTACTATTATTAATAATGAATCCCAAACTTTTGAACTGATTGTAAATTTCACTATTAATTAAATGAATTACCTTTTTCCATGAAAGTGTTTTGGTTCGAAAGTCATGGCAGAAGATTTGTGCCAATAACAGATTGATGGATTAATGTAAAATAAGTTATTTATATGTAACAAGTTACATATCTAAGCTATTATCCTGTTAAATATTTCATCAGTAATTCATGTGACATGTGTTTTGTTTTTTTTCATATCTGTAGTAAATGTCCCGTACTCTCTGTTTCTCTCAGGCTGGTATAACCGGCTGTACATAAACTTCATCCTCAGGAGACACATATTCTTCTTCATGCTGCAGACATACTTTCCCACAATGCTAATGGTCATGCTCTCCTGGGTGTCCTTCTGGATCGACAGGAGAGCCGTACCGGCCCGTGTGTCTCTAGGTAAACCTCTCGAGGAAACACCGTTGTTTTAGAATCTAGAGATACGTTTAGACATGATGTTCTGTTCATTTGTTCTATTTAACCTGTCAGACGTTACCGTTACAGCAGTGACAGAAAGTTTCTATTGCCTCAGGTGAGTTGGTAACAGTGAGCTGTGTATTTACTTTGTTCTCTGGTTATTATGCTTTCCAGGAACAAGCACAAACCGGTTTACAGAGAACAGAATTAAATTACCTCAAAAATACCTTGATAGTCAGGCCAGCCAACGTTAGACACCCAGCCAGGAAGCTGCTCTTTTCATACACGTCCATGACATCATAGAACAAGCCCTGTGAGAGTCACAACAGAAGAGAAGAAGTAGTCCACACTATGGTCATGTTGTGTGTTTTCTTAAGAACTGTTGCAACCAACACATGTCATTTTCATTTCCTTTTACGCCCAATATGAGCGTCTGTAATC
Organism: Enteromius paludinosus; assembly: GCA_032361165.1. Classification (NCBI taxonomy): domain Eukaryota; kingdom Metazoa; phylum Chordata; class Actinopteri; order Cypriniformes; family Cyprinidae; genus Enteromius; species Enteromius paludinosus. Next base: position 11,986,825 of record JAUMHQ010000065.1, on the reverse strand, counting down.
TGCTGGGAACTCTTCTGTGACGTGCTATAGATGGAAACGTTCAAATTTGAACTTCCATTTAACATGTTTCGTCTGTTTCCCGTGAACCCGCTTCTTATTCGTCACTCTGCCCTCTCTTTTGATCTTCTACAGGAATCACCACCGTGTTGACCATGTCTACTATAATAACAGGCGTCTCGGCGTCGATGCCTCAGGTGTCTTATGTGAAGGCTGTGGACATTTACCTTTGGGCCAGTTTCCTCTTTGTTTTCCTGTCGGTCATCGAATACGCTGCTGTCAACTACTTCACCACAGTGGAAGAAATGAAAAAACTTCAGAAGGGAAAGGTCAGGGTCACGGTTTGTTCAGAGATCGTATATGGTCAAAATTTGTTCTGGTAACTATAACCAAGACTGAATCTTTAGACTTTTAAGCTATACATCGCCCCCTATAGTCAGTTTAAGGCAACACAAAGCCAAACAAAAGTTTATAATAATAATAATAATAAGTCAATAAATAACACAATTACACATTTTTCGTACTTAATGTTATTAAAAGAATAAACAGAGAGATTTGGAAAGCTATATATATATATTAGTAATTAATAAATAATACATTATAAATGCATTTTTATTTGGATATTTTTTTATTTGCTCTGGTAAATATGACCAAGACTGAATATTAATTTTTAAGCTACACATATCGCCCCCTATTGTAATTGTATTGCAACACAAATTCAAATAAAAGTTTACCATGGTTTGTTTATTTGAATTCGTGTTGCCTTCAATTTACAAATTTCATTTTATTAGCAAAATTAAAATATCGTAATAATACAGCTTTTTTTAATAGACAATAAGAAACAGAGATTTTGAAAGCAATATAAGTTAGCAAACGATGTAATGATGATAGCAATTTAATATAGCAAAATAGTTAAGAAATAATATATTTTAAATACATTTATATATTTTTTTAAAAGGCAACACGTTCAATAAATAAAATAAAAAAATACCTTGCTAACATTACCTTTCCAAAATACCATAACAATTCATTCATAAAAAAAATACATATCGTTTTTTATTTGTTGTTAAAAATGATTGATTCATAAATATCATAACATGTATTTAAAATTATTATAATAATTAATAATATTATTAATTAAATATGAATTCTTATCTAATAATGAAAAAAAATAAGAATTAACTTAAAAAACTAACAAAACGTTCAGCCTTAATAATAACCGTAATTAAAAAAAAAAAACAGTAACAAAATTAATGAAATTTTATTTTATTAAAAATGTACAACAAATTCTTGCAAAGGTTTAATGATAACGCAATATTTCATTTATTTCTGCTTCACAGTAGTGATGGCTCAAATCAAACGGGTTGTTAATGGCATTTTACACTGATTTATATTGTGTTTTTTTTTTATCACTGTTGTTTGAACTCCATAACAAATATTTACTTTCTGGCATTTCTACTCTTACCAAAGCTTCCAGTTTCCTACGACGCAACCCAGGCTATGGCCTACGATGGCTGTTTTCACGATGACATAGACGTATCTCCATTCCCCGAGCTCCCCACCACACCCAGCACGACACGGACCATCCCACCCAGAGCCTCCTCCACCGAACCTCCACCCACCGAAGGCACCAGACTCTGGAGGAAACGTTCAGTCGGCAAGAACATCAGATTCATAATGAGCAACAGCTACATGATTGACTCGTTCTCCAGAATCATCTTTCCAGTGGCGTATCTTCTCTTCAACATCATCTACTGGTGTATCTACTCCTGATCCAGTAGCTCGAGTTCTTCTGATCAGTCGCTGTAATAACATTGCACAAGACAGCTGAACTTTGGGCCTGTTAAAACGAACGCTTTGACAATATGCACAAGTGGCCTGATAAAGTGGACAGTTTTGTTAACTTGAGGGAAATCGAGATGGAGATCTTTTGCATTTCTAAAAGCATTTGAAGGAATGCCTTTCATAATAAACTCTCAAACACAAGAAGCATGTTCATCACATTCAAGGATATACTGACTCCTGTGACCGTTCTTATGGGATCCAACACCTTTATCTTCTAGAATCATTAGATCCGAGAGCACAACCTTGAAGCCAAGCCGACCTTCTTAATATGCTTAAGAATTATCACTTGTGAATAAATTAAATTAAGTAACACTCACACTAGTCTCGGATAAGTTTAGGCCATGTTTTTCTGTTAGAACCGCCCACTCAAACAGGAAGTAGCTGACGGAGTGACATTTAAAGGGACCAATCACAGCTCAGCGTTTCACCCATGACATTTACACAACTGTTTAAAAGTTAGAGGTTGGTAAGATTTTTTTATGTTTTTATGTCTCTTATGTTCACCAAGACTGCATTTATTTTATTAAAAATACAGTAAAATACTGTAATAATGTGAAATATTGTTTTCTATTTTAATATATTTAAAATGTAAGAAACATTTCTTAGTAGTAATAATAAAAACAACCTCATTATGTAATTTTTTTTATCCATTTATTGCATCCTTGATGAATAAAAATATGAATATCTTTTAAAAACTATTGTACATGTTTTGTGAGTAGATCTGAAATCTGTGAAACCAGAGAAAAAATTTCACGTGTCCAAAAGAAAATGGAATATACTTGCAATTGACTGCCTCAAAGAAAACATTTTGTAGAGGTTTGATGCCATGAACCTTGCTCCTTGTAAACATAGCTTTTTATTTCCTGGTGGACTTTTAAAAACCTGTGCGCTCTGACTCATGGAAACTGTGTAGAATTGTCCATTTGTATGCCATATAAGCACTTCAGAAACTTCTTAATACCATTAACCATCATTTGTTTTGATTACAGTATGTTGCAGATTGAATGTGTGTGTGTGTGTGTGTGTGTGTGTGTGTGTTTGTACCTGGTATTTATCATGTTATGGGGACCAATTGTGTGTGTGTGGGTTTATGTGGTTTATGAGGACACAAATTTTTATAATTACATGGGTATGACATAGGTATTACAATATAAAGGTGTTTTATGAGGACATTTTCAGTGTCCCCGTAATTCAAAAGGC
>JAUMHQ010000065.1:11972240-11982874 GCA_032361165.1 Enteromius paludinosus | reverse complement strand
TTTTTGAAAATCCAAAAATTCACACAGTTTCCTGTAAGGGGTAGGTTTAGGTGTAGGGTTGGTGTAGGACTATAGCATATAGTCTGTACAGTATAAACATCATTACGCCTATGGAATGTCCCCATAAAACATGTAAAACTCAACATGTGTGTGTGTGTGTGTGTGTGTGTGTGTACAAAAGTGTGTTTGTGAAGGCAACTATCAACCAGACACTCTACAACTTGTTTTTCTTTTGTTATACTCTTACATTACACAATTTAATATTTTGAATAGCTATAAAAATACAAAAATAAAATACATGTGACAACATACATGATTTTGAATGTTCCAGACTCATACAGATATATAAGAATCAAGTCATTGAACCATATTTATGCGCGTAATTACATTTCACAAACAGCTATCCAATATTTTGCACAATTATCCAACTAAAGCATGCAACCCAAACCATCAGATAATTTGTTGTTGTCGGTTTAAGAGGTTTTGCATTGCTGTGGTAGCTTCATTATTTAATTGCATTAATTAAAGTGCTTCACTTGAAGGAATATTTCTGTTGTATGTATAGTACAACACTCAATACTTTATGTAAATTTAAAACAGCAGTGAAATAATGTTACATTAGACCATACCACACACATACATGCACACACGCTCGTACCAGCTGCGATCAGTTCATTCAGTATTTCCTCTGACCTCGGTACTGGTTGTTGATCTCATTCAAAACCACATCCGAGCCTGAGCTGGGCTCCTCATCTGCAGTTATTATCCTGTCATCTATCGGGTTGCCTGCAATCACAGACAAACAGCTCACATTTTGCACTGATAGAATCACAACAGAACTAATGTGATTATTCAAAAGTATAAAATATGCTTTTCATTAATTAACTTCAATTATTTGAAGGAATAGTTTTTAATTGTGGATTATTGTGATCTTTTCACCAGCTGTTTGGACTCTCATTCTGATGGCACCCATTCACTGCAGATGAGCGATTGACATACATTTCTTCAAATCAATTAAGTTCTCTGGTATGGTTAGCAATTATTTATTTTGGGGTAACTATTCCTTTAATAATAGCTTCTGTAAAGACCAGTTAGCATCACCTGCTGTTTCAACTAAGAATTTCAGGTACAACCAGGCAGAAAGTTGTTTAGCACAGCCTGTCTAGCAGGTAATACTCACTGACGTCTACGGGCGTATCGGATGCCAAGCTGTCGTGGTTCAGGAAAGATGAGCTAGAATTGTTAGAATTGGCAGAGCGGAATGAAAACCCTCTTTTTTTGGTGGCTTTGTTTATCTTTTGCGTTGCTGTGCGACTCCATTCTGTTACATAAAAAAGACAAGGCCAGTAATTAGATGAATATGCCACATTAAAGCAAGTCAGTCATTTACAAGAACATTTAAATTCCTCTTACCGGAGTTTTCCGCCAGCCTCAGGCTGCCACAACACAGGTATGTCCTCCATTGCCGTCTGACGTTTTCTTTCATGGCACAATGAAACACAAAGATGAAGAATCCTGCGAGGAAACAGGTATATTAACATCAACATACCATCAGAACGCTAAAAATAAACCTGACTTCTGTCACCCGATAATATTATGGATTCCACAAAGGAAGTCTGACTGGATTGCGCAATGTGAAACAATACATAGCCCTTGAACACAACAACCCTTGCAAATGGACAGAGCTGAAAATGGTTACTGTTCAATAGTGTGGTTTGTTCATACACTACCATTCAAAAGTCATTAACATTTCTTTTCTAATACTGTTCAGTTTTGTTTAGCAAAGACACATTATATTGATCAAATGTGACTGTAAATAGTATATATATATATATATACTATAGTTTATGCAGTTGAGTACTTGCGTTCCCTCAAAAGTTCTGTAGAATTTGTACATTTTTAAGAATTTAGCCTTTCAAAAATGGAAGAGCACCTAGGCAAATTGGGACCCACCTTGTAAAGTGTTAAAAATAGCAAACAGGTACATGAAGGGCAGGTTAACAGGACCCCAGGCGAAGAAAGCGAAGCCCCAGGTGAGTCCCAGAAGCACAGTGAGTCCAGCCACGCTGCGCATCTCCTGCCAGCTGCTGCGATTCTGCACATTGTGAGGGTTCTGCTTCTTAATGCGACACAGCTGGATCATCACCACGATAAACATGATGAGGTTCAACAGGAAGACCAGACAGAAGTACGCCACCACAGCAACATAGAAGACAATGTCGCTTTTAATCCAGCAGCTGTGGGAAGAAAACAAATTTATGATAAAAGCATTAAAGAAATTATCAAATATATTCAGCAGGGTTAATGATTTTTATTTATACAAAATATGCATCTATAAATATATATATAAATATCAACACAGTGCTGAGAAAATTTGGAATTGTTGGAATTATGACTCACAAATCATCAGTCGCTCCGCTTGCATACCTCCCATACGTCACAAGGCCATAGTGGTCCTTTTTAACAGCTATGACAATTATGACTACCACGAGAGGAATGCCTTTAAAAGGAACAAAATGTTATGAGCTCATCTGCTCTCTATTTGAACAAAGCAGCCTTCAAAAGACAAAACATGAACTCTTGCGGTTAACAATTCAGTCACGTACCCCATCCAGCGAGTCCCATCTTGACCATGAAGCGGGCGATGTAGGTGTTAAACACCTTGACGAGGGCCAGATACATGTGCACAGCTTCCAGTGCCATCCAGGTAAAGGATGCCAGAAGGAAATAATGTAGGAAAAAAGCAGTGGAGATGCAAAGACCCACGGCTTCTGGGTACAGAGCCAGCCAGGCGTCCAGTAGGAACACAAGGTTTAGAAAAAGCAAGGCCAAACACAGCTGAATCAGGATCTTAGATGGGATGTCTTTGCGCAGTTTACTGGAGAGACAAAAAAAGCGCTGGGTAGTAACCGATTCCATGTTATCCGGATCACATAATCAGATTTAAAATCAAGTACTTGCAATTCGATTATATTCTAAATATTTTAAATTGCTCGTAATCAGATTATTATGATTATATATTATTCACACAATGGCAGTAAATGATTTGTTATTTATTGCTTTTCTTTCTTTAAAATTTTCCTTTCCTAAAAACGTTAGTGTGTCATATTGTTTAGCTTTGAATATTCACAATATAGGTAAATGTCACATATGCTTTAGTATGTTTTAATATGTCGTGGCCACAACAAAACTAAGTAAACCGGTTACAGTAGTTTCTGTCTACGTCAATCAGTCTCAATTAACATTATAATGGCACCAGTGGGAAGACTAATTTAGTAAGTAAAGTAACTTACAAACTTGTGATTTAAGATATAACCACTTTATTACATCAAAATAAGACTTGAAATGGCCTGATTAAATGATCTTTAAAGTAAATCTCTAAAAAGAGTATAAGTTCACAAATATAATATATTTTTTCAACTGTTATTGCTTTGAGTTATTTTTTATTTTGCAATAAATGCAAAATTTATACTTGGCTTTAATAAACAGAATACTGATTACAATGTTAATTAGTGTAAGTAATGTTTATTTAACCGGGACAATGCAATTGAGACATGAATCTACATTGAACACCACGGCACACCACTGATATGTTATATATTTAATAAAACATAACTCGTTTGAGGGGAAATTGTTTATCTTTAATGGAATCTATTTAATCATTTTTCTCAAGATATTTTTGCAATTTTTAGGTAGATATTTTGCAAAATATGAAACCCTTTAAAAATAAGTCAATATATTGAATTACAGAGAGGTTAAATAGATAATGAATTGGTCAAAGAGATCCTTACCTAAAGGCCAGATATGTGAGCAGTGTGATGGACAGGAAAATGGCTGAGATGCCACAGCCGATGTACGTAATGAAGGTCAGGATTTTAGAATTAGTTTCATCAATGGGAGTCTTGGAAATGTCCTGTCAGACAAGAATAACCAAAACACAATTATAATACAAATTTAAATGTTAAACACGGATGTGTGTGATGTAAATGTTTTGTGCTGTAACTCACTAGCAGAATACCAAAGCTGGTCAGGTGACTGCAGGCGCACTGAGTTTCTTCAGCGGAAGTATTGAGTACACGGCACCCAAAGGAGTTCCAGCCACCCGAGCCACCTGTGAACCAGTGACCAATGGTTAAAACACACCACTACAAAATGAAGTAAAGAAGGGAACATTAAAACACAACTTAAATACCATTCAATCCAAAGTCCCAGAATACACAGAATGTCTTATTATTAGCCTGTGGAGAAATAAAAAGAAAATGTTGTGTTGAAATACAAATCTGTTATTGTGGTTGTTGGGATATTAATGTTATTTATATTGACCGGGATGGGCTCTGTGTTTCGCAGGGTTATCAGCACTTCCTTCTGTAGGCCAGAGATGCTCAGGTTAGCCACACTGCTACCCAAAATCCCGCTGTTTAGTTTACGTCCGGTCAGGTTTTTGTCCTACACAAAAAAAAAAAAAAAGAGTTCAGGGATACTTGTGGCTCCAATCAGATTGACATTTTAGCAAAATAACTAGAGCATATATTTGTATCAGTTCACAATAAACCATTTCAAACACGCAGCAGTCGTATTAGTACAAAGCCAACTAATTCGAATCTAAAGCATTGCTCTGTATCAGACCTGGAAGAAGGTGCTCTTCTGGAAGAAGTTGAACTGGACTCTGGATGCAAGCCGCTGTTGTTCTGCCGGGAGGTTCTGTGTGAGGGACGCTGGAAGGATGACTGAGCCCAGAGGAGTGGACCGAGCCTGAACCTTGATGTCTTCAGTCACCATACTTCGAATCTGTAGTGCCATACACAGCAGATCCAAATCAGGTACTCTGACCAATAATACCCTAATCACTGTATTTATTTACATTACAGTATATATAGAGCTATTATAAGTATATAACTATGGAAACATTTATATAAAATCACTTTTATAGATAAGTATATTTATTTTGATAAATTGATTATCAAAAGTTCATATAATGAAAGCAGATAACCTGTCAAAGGCTCAAAAATATTGATTAAGATTAAAAAGAATCAATGACGGAGATGTTACCTGGACGCCAGATGTTTCAGTCAATGAGAAGAATGTCTCCTGAAAGTTGGTCCCATCGACTTTCTTCACTCCCAGAGCCAGTGATGGTGACAGTACTGACTGACTTGTTTCTGGTACAACTAGTTTAAGACCAACTGTGTCCACAACACCTATGGCCCTAGTAAGCAGAGACAGAGTCTATCAGACAAATTTTGTACTGAAGCTTGAACTGTACTTTCTAGGTATAGGCTTGATTCAATTCTTTTATTATTAATCGACAATAAATGGGACATAACAGTAATAAACCTTGCCACAGATGAGCGTGCCTCACCTCTTTGAGAAAGGAGTCATTACAGCTACAGGAACGTCAAGGAGGTTGTTCATGATGTTGACGGAGCTGTTTGCCAGAGCCAGGCTTACGTTGGGCCCAGAGAGAAGTGACTCTAGCTGTGATAAAATCTGCTCCACCTGAGTGGCGTTTAAAGACGAGGGATTTGCACTCAACTTTAACAATCCTTCAGCATCTAAGGTCCCTGACGTGGTTGTAGACACTATACAAAAAGGAAGAGATAAAAATGCAGTTGATGACTGATTGATCACAGATTTGTTCTTCAATGCTCCTGTTCTCTGTCTCTTTCTATGAACAGCATCAATCATTCCATTGAATTTATGACAGTAACAAGGTGAATCTCATTAAAATGCTCCAAAACATGTTCGGGTCACATTTCACTACATAGTCAGAAATGAAGCATAAAATTATATTTTGCATCAATAAAATACAATTAAATTCTCAAGAAAAACAATTTCCTTTTTATTGTATTGCATTTAAAACTGCATTTTTTTATTTGCTTAGTGATCATTAAAAGTAACCATGATGCGTTACACCTGCCTCTGTCGTGCCGGGGGTTGGGGGGAAAAGCTCGTTTCTCATTGGTTCCCATTTGTTTTGGGAACAGAAATGCTCTAAAACGGCAGCTTGGCCAGACTGATGCTGCGTCCGAAATCGCTTACTTTCCTACTTTATAGTACCCGAAAAACAGTATGCGAGGCGAGTAGTATTTCTGAATTCAATAGTTTTCGAAATTCAGTAGGCGAGAAGTACCTGGATGACCTACTGCTTCCGGACGAATTCTATAGTAGGCATACCATGGACACTTTCCTTTCCCATGAGGCTCCGGGAGAGGAGGCGTCATATTCGAAAAATGGCGGAAAGTTGAGAGGCGGCTCATTTCAAGTGTAAGTACCTCAGGAAAAAAACTTTGTTTATTGTAATTAAATCACACTTGTTTAACACAATCTAAATAAACGGATGACTTATTGAAAGTTAAAATGTTTGTGCTGTTGTGACGATGCGTGACACGTGACAGCATCAATATGGCGGATGTAGTACGTCCGAGTTCCATTCATACTACCCCCATTCATACTATATAGAACGTACTGTTTTAACGGTCGGGTAGTACGTTCAATTTTAAATGTAGTACCTACTTAAGCAGTATGCGATTTCGGACGCAGCATGACTTTGCTCACGAAATAGAATGTAGCATCACAGGAAGTATGGGCGTGCCCAGGCTAGTCTTATTCTATATGATTGCATTTTAGATCCATTACCCTTATATCAAAACTTAACAGTGCCTTACTATTAATAAGTAGCAAATGTTTGTTTATTCATGCAAAAGTTGTAGTTAATAGTGAGAACTGAATACATTTTAGTATATTTTTACATTATTTTAACTTTTTTTAAAAGAGATTTGGGGGTTAAATGTGCCCTCACATATCCCAGTTTTACTGTATTTAAGTACCTGTTACATTTGCAGACATTGTAGCATTGATGGTGGTTGTGAAAGATGGAGGAGTTGTGGTACTGTTCTGAAATGTGGATGGAGATGAATTACAGCTGTCGTTCAAAGGAATGAATATACTTTGGTTCATTTCTGCATTCACATTTTTTAAGCTGTAAACACATGAAATAAAAAAAGTGTTGTTAATTAAAAAGATGCACTTTGTATGCAATGTGTGTGTTAAAGTTGTTAGAGCATATATACTGTACACCATACATATATTACAGTACATGTTTGTGGCAGATGAATATTGGTAATAAATACAAACACCATAAATACATCTGCTGACATATATATGACACACTGTATGCAAAGAAAACAGTGAACTTCACTAACCAGATATCTCTCAACACGCTTTCTCTGTTTGACTCCACGCAGAAGCCTTCAGAACTGAAATTTGTGCTTAAAGATGTCTCCGATGTGAAATCGTTTAGAGGATCCAAAGAGGAAGAGCAGAAAGCTGAAAATAATCACAACTAAGTCTTCAGATGTATTCGAGAAAATAATCTGATAGCAATGTTAACAGAAGTACTTACCTACTGTGCTCACAACTCCACCGAAGGTAAAGTTTTTCTGAGGTTCAAGGATGGATTTTAGAGCTGCGCAAATATCACACGGGTCCATTGCTGTGTCTAGTTTCACTATAACATTACAAGTGCTTGAAAGGCTGCAATCACTCATACCAATGTCCTGTAGGAGTCAGAATTGTAAATAAGAGACCATTCTACAACAAAACACATCTCTTTCTTACTCTCTGATATTAAGATATCTTACCCGGATGTGATTTCTGAATGTTTGCACAATGTTACATGCAGAGCTAAAATGCAGAAGTAAAAGATGAGTGTTAAAAATGTACTACGGTATTGCTACTGTCGTAGTATCGCACTATAGGGTCATGGGTTTGATTTTTAGGGATGATGACCACAAAGGTTGCACCATATATTGTGGTGGCAAATAAATGCATATTTTTTATTTGAAAACTCACAAATTGTTGTTGCATGAATCATTGAACAACTGTTTAACCTGTAGAAAAAGAACAAATGCAAAATATAAAGATCAACTGAGCGGTATCCAAAAAATTGTATTACATACGAACATCCAGTAATCTTTAATACTAAATGTGATACTTACAGACTGTCTTTGTGGGTATTCGGACTTGCTTGTCAAGTTTAAGAATTCAGCAGACAAAGTTATGTCAAAATGGTAATAGTAGAAATCTAAAATAGAGGAAGACATGTAAATATAACCTTCCATCTGATTTACCCTGCAAATGAATATTTATATTCGAAGCAGGGGGTTTTGTACATTTACAGGCTCTTACATGACAAGATTCTTACCTGAGTTATTGCAGTGGGTGGAACAATTACATGTTGGCAGTGCTTTAGAGAAAAACAAAAGATAAGTTAAAACATCACTGCGCATTGCTTTAAATGTGTAGTTGTTCATTAACACTGTCAGGCATGTTCAAAACAAGGTATTTAGATTATGTAACATTTTTGAGCAATGAAAAAGCATTAATCTAAAGCACACAGAAGGTTTATTGAAGTGGATAAAAGAAGCCTTACGAGGGCTGGTAGGACAGATCTCACCAGTATCCAGTGGAAAAATCACATTTGTATTGTTTCCACTATAAAAAATAAGGACAAGAAATGAGACAGAAAACAGATAACACCAAGTATGAAAAAAGGATTGTTTAATGACTCAATTATCATTAATGTAAGCATGATACAACATTATTTTCCAGTCTGTGTGTAAACGTACCATGAGATGTTCTGTGGCTCTACTGGAGAACATACATCGATGCTGACGCTCTGATTGCATTTGTCATATTGTCCAGTTAAAATCGGTGCTACATAATCTGAACACACACCTGTGCAAAAAACAAATCCATTATCAAGATGGAAACAATCTATATACAATGTTTTTATCCCACAAAAACAATATAACATATTAATAGTGAACTCAAATGAATTACTATTAATAAAAGTCAAGAATTAGGGGATTTTTACTAACCCACTCTTTCTATTGTTCCCACCAAACTGACATTTTCTAGGTTCATCTTCACAACAGCGTCAATAATGCAGCAAACATTGGCCGGTGCACTCAGCCTCAGAAGAATTTTGCACTGTGCATCCCTGTCAGAAAACACCAGGATGATGAAAGATAAGCTTATAGAAGCACAGTGACTTTATCTACTGCTTGAATATGTTCAATACGGAAGGGAGAAGCATTTGATACTGACTGTGTACTATTGTTTGGATCACATGAGACCTCCATGTCCTAGTGATGGAAAATAAAAGCAAATGTTGTGTATGCTTCTTATATGAAATATCATGAATAACCAAAATGTCCTTCATGCAATGACAACAGAATCCGCACTTACTTTAGGCGTAGGATTCTCTGTACTGTGAAAAATAGAAGACCAGGTGAATTTATTGCACATTTTGTCGAAGCACATTTTTTTTTCATTCAAAAATAATGGCAACTTAAAAAATAAAGGAATTGACTAGGAATGAATGGCCCTTAATACATTATTTTAAAAACATAGCTTTATTTAAAGCTCATAAAAGAAGACAAACTACATATCCAGTTCCAGTTGAAATAATATAATGTCTAAAGTGAGAACAGTTGTATATGTTTATGCATGAGAAAAGGTCAGTGTACTGTACCTTGTACTGGTAGTTGTGATAGGCTCATCTTGCACTACAGATATCTTATACATTGCGCTCATAACCCCATATTGTACACATACATTTCGGTTGCTTCTGTAGAGATTCTCAAGCTAGAAAACATATTTCAGATGATTGAGTTACGGTAAAGTACTTTTCCATATTTTTCTAGACACTGCAAACTGTATTTGGTTTATATATCTTTCAGCTGTGAGTTTTCCTTATTAAAAATATCATGGTGTAAAATATTGTTATATTCTATATTATATACAAGTATTCATAGAAAAACATATCAAACAAAATAATTAATATATAATTATTAACAAAAATGGTTCATATATCATTTTAATCTCTGTTTTCTTTATTACTCTATATATATATATGATCAAATAAAAGGAAAAAAACTTAAATCTCAGTATCATATGATGATCATTCCTGAACTTACCCATGTTTGGATGGATGCTGGATCACTTTCGTGTGTTTTTGTTACATTAACGATCATCCAGTAAAATTCTAATAAAAACCAAAATAGTCAGTTATAAAAATCCGTAATTTAACAGAAAACTGGGTTATTTATGTGTGCTTAAGCTGTAATACTTACCATTATTACAGTTTTGATTCCAGTTACAAGGTTTGGGTGCTGTAACTAGACAAGAATGAATGAATATTAGATAAAGGGAGTAAAATGTAAAAAGATGACCATGATAGCGAGTGTAAACTGTGGTTTGGTACACACAGAGATAGATCTCTACACTGTATGTCTTACCGGTTGATGTTGATGTTTGGTTAATGGTTGGTGTTGCATCAGTTATATTGGCGGAGGATGATGGTTCGGGCTGAAGATGATATTGGTAGATATTGAGTCAATGCCCGATAACTTGATTTGGTGATAATAATGATGTATTTGTAGTACTTACTGTTGCTGTAAATGTTGTGAAGTTTGCAGTTGTTTCAAAAGAAGTCGCGTTTACAGTGGATGTGAAGTTTATGGTTGTTTCAAAAGAAGTCGCGTTTACAGTGGATGTGAAGTTTGCAGTTGTTTCAAAAGAAGTCGCGTTTACAGTGGATGTGAAGTTTATGGTTGTTTCAAAAGAAGTCG
>JAUMHQ010000065.1:11942884-11957405 GCA_032361165.1 Enteromius paludinosus | reverse complement strand
GCTACATACCTTCTATGTACATATCAGAGAACAATTTAAAATATTCTCTCAATGCATTCTATGGCACCTTTAAACATTCAAAACTTCCTCTCCAGTTTAAAAGGATCAAACCGAGATAGTTGCCAAATGGAAATGGAAAATAAACCTAAATTATGACTTCTGGTGAACCCGACCACATACACCGTACACCATATACATTTATGATTAAATCTGACTTCAGAGTATTGGACTAAAATTCAACAGAATTTTTATCTGCAAGACCATTTTTGCTCCTTTTAACCTCCCCCGCCTATCTAGCCTGTCCCACAATCATAAAACACTGTAGACGCGCTGTAGTGATGTTTTCAACCACATGTTTTATCACGCTGTCCCACATAAAAGAATCGGAGAACTCCAGACTGAAACCACAAGGCTTTCGTCCAGAATACAGGTCCAACTGAAGCGGCGTCTGGACACCCATGTCTCCAGAATCAAAGAAACAGAAGATCCAGTGATCCGATTCCATCTGAAAGAGTCCTGCTAGAGAGAGGTTCCGCTGGGATGGAGCCTTAGCTTTGTTTGGCAAGGCCAGATGTTTCCATTTGGTGAGCGAGAACTGATGAGGATTCCATGGGCCCCTTAACTTCGGGACAGCCTCGGGCTCAGGCTTGTTAAGAACTTCACCGACTGCCCAGGAAATAGGTACCACTACATAAAAAGCCCAGGAAATTTGGAGGGTGCCCATAGATGGTAGGTTGCCCCATGCAATCTCCATTTACTCACCATAGAATCACAAACAGAGAGAAATTAGCTTTGCTGATGCTGGAGTATTACTCACAGCAAAGTTGACCCCCTCTAGATCGTCATCAGTGCCTTGCATCCAATCGTAGAACTCCTGAGCGTTGTCTGTGGGGTCTCCTTCTCCATAGGTTGCCATGCAGAAAACAGCCATGGAATCAGGAATCTCTTTCAGTCTAGACAGCTCAGACTGCAAATGGGAGATTATAATGACAAAAGTCAAAAGTGCTGAGAAGTATTCAGTTCTGATCTTGACTGACTGACTTTAAATAGTGTGCATTAAACAGGAAGTAAAAATGGTGAAAGTACCATGTCATACTCTTCTGGGTCAGCAGCCATGCCTTTCATGCCGTAGCGTTGGGCATCTTTTGCTAGCCTGTTAGCAAATTCTTCAGCCGTCCCTGTTTGGGATCCATAAAACACCACAATGTTTCGATTCTAGAATGGGAAGGTGCAAAAACATGAAATTCAAGCATTAGGGAATTTTTTCTTTCGTTGTTCAAGGAGGTGACATTTTCACCGATTATTTCAACTTTTTAGAACTGGACAAAATTACGATGGTAATAAAATCTTCCTGAAAATCTCACCGTTTTCTTCATTTTCTCGACAAAGCTGGTCTCACGTACTTGTGGGGATCTACGTAGAGAGAAAGAAAACAAGAGAAAAAGAGAGAAAGAACACACATGTCAAAAGGCTGAAATGGATGCCAGACCAATTCTTTTGGTAATGAATAGGGGATTGAGCCATTCATTTCTCAGCCTTTTCCACACAGGAGAACTTCCTGAAGTTCACACCCCTCTGAGAGCACCAAAGCATTAGAACACGTCTGCTTTCAGTCATTGTTCAACTAATGAAAACCACAACTTTCATGTTAATTCAGCAATGAAGAACAGAAGGTAGTCCGTAAAGCCCGAAAACCTTGCTTGAACAAAGTACGTTTGATACAATGATCCTATGGTTTCTACTTGTACTGCATGCTCCTTATTTGTAAATTGTAAAATAAAATAAAAAATAAAAGTCATAAATAAGTCATACATGACTTCAGCAAAAACACTTTGAATGTATTAAATAAAACAGTTAAGATAAGAGAGTTGTTTTTCCATACTATCCTATTCATCAAAAAAAGAATATTAAGCAGCACAACCTGTGTTTCTAATTAATAAAAAAAATATATAACAAATTGCTGATGCTGAAAATGTAACTTTACCACCACTGGAATAAACTATATATTTTAAAAACATTTTCCAGACAGAGCAATAGTGTAGATTTAGTAAAACATGCCCAAATGTTTCACATTGTAGAGTTCAGGTTTAGGGTGAATAATGTATAATCAAACTATCAAATTACTAAACACATCCATCACTGCACAGTGCAAAACAATAGATTCCTCCCTTACACTCTTGTTCATACCTCCAAATGAAAGAAACTAATTAACCGCTACTCAAAGAGACTCCATACAGCATTCCTCAAAAATAGTCATACCTCTGTGCAAATGAAAATGATATACCTCAAGTTTGCTTTTGCACAGCACTCATACAACACTGTTAAAAGACTAGAAGAACAGTAAGTAATTACACATCATCAAGTCATAAAAAAACACCTGAAATTTCACAACAGAAGAAACATTGCATTAACATCCATCTGTCCCGGACTAACCTCTCTGCAGCGGCCAGTCTGTCTTGAGGCAAAGAGAACATGCATCCCATGACTGGGGAAAAGACCCTGTCGTTAAGGGCACTTTCGTCTCTAAGAGGTTCGGATCAAGCCCTCAGACAGCCTGAGAAAGTCCTTTGGCTAGCGTGAAAGTTCATTAGGAGGCTCTGTAGAAAACACATCGCTCTTCGGTGCAGGAAAAGGGGGTGTGAGGCAGGCGAGGGTCTGAGACGGGCTCTCCGTCTCTCCCTCTCCTGCCATCTGGCCAGAGCACAGCGGTTGCAAAGCAACAGGAATATACAACATTTCCCATGGATCTCTGCTGCACAACGCTGTTACTAAATCCCCAACCTATCTTAAATGAACACACACACAGACATGCATAAAAACTTGAATGCTCCTGCCAATGCAAACACAAGGAGTCCATTCCCTCCCCTTCCCAGCCTAATAAAATACAAAAGATCTCTAAACAAAAGGCAATCCAAGTTTCTGGATTTAATTCAGTTTTTAACCCACGCCACATAAGACATGCAATTGATTAAAACAACTAAAGAAGAAAGACTTGGGAGTTGTTCAAGACTTTGGCAGGACGGCTTGGACTGGCTGCGATCCTTCAGTGTAAGTAATGGGAAGTGGAGAGAAAAGGAAAAGGTTATCCTTTCATGCTCTCTAAATTGTCTTCCTGACACTATAGTTCTCTACAAATACATAATTTCCTCCTGTTTTCTTTCTTCACGTGCTGCTTTTTTAAAAACAATAGTGAAAAGTGACTTCTGAAATCAATTGAAAATATGCTGATTTGGCACTCGACATTTATTATTCTCAATATTTTGGGGCTTAATATTTAGTGGAAACCATGATGCATTTATTTCATGATGGAGGAATACAAAGTTCAAAAGAACAGAACATACTTGAAATAAAAAAGATGTATAATTATATGTCTTTTCTGTCACTTTTTATTTATTTAACGTGTCTTGCTTTGTAAAAGTATTAATTCTGCCGTGATGCTAAAGTCATCAGGCATTCATTGTTTTCAAAGGTGAATAGGTCACAGGTTTAACACACAGCACTACAACTGACAAGCATGGATTATGAGGAACATTCAGGAAGAATAACATCCTGTGACTCCATCTGAATAAACATGCTCATTATGTGACCTGCAAGCAGTCATAAGAGTCTTTTTTATACATATAATCTGAATAAAATAAGCTTTACATTCATGTATGATTTTTAGGTTACAACTATTTGTAGATACAACTATTTTAAAATCTTGAATCTGAAAAAAAAAAAAAGTTTTTTTTTAAGTTGTCCAAATAATATTACTAATCAAAAATTTAGTTTTTATATATTTACAGTACAAAATGCACAAAATATCTCCATGGAGCATGATTATTAATTAATATCCTTTGTCATAAAAGACAAATTGATCATTTTCACCTATAGAATATATTATCGGCTATTGCTGCAAATTTTATTTATTACACTGCTAGTTTAATGTTTGATGTCACTGACGCATCCATTGAGAATTGTGAAAATGGAACAGGAAATTCCCTTTTTTTTTTTTATATACATGATACGTATGAAAATTTGTGAACAATGAAGTAGCTGTTAGCATTCACAACGACACATAAGCACTGTGTGTATGAACTGTGTCTCAGCTGCGACAGAACATAACGCTGAGACAGAATGTAATGCACGCACATTCTCTCGATCCCATGATGTCAACACTTTGCAATCTTGGAACCCATGACCAACCGAACCACAAAGTGCTTTAGGAACGAGCCATGGTGCAGAAACAATGCTTTGTTCAAACAAGGCCAAAGGTCTATGGGGAGAAAAACTATAAACGGGCCGTCCAACAAAAATATTACTGAAAAATTTGAGCCCAATAACAGAGTTTCTGCCATGATCATTTTCTAACTTTATCCTTTGCATTTACATTTTTATGGGGTGGAACACATATATATATATATATATATATATAATGTGCTTGCCTTTTACAAAACTCTTTAAGGCGCTGATCACCATTTCAGTCGTGCAGAAACATTTGTGTGGGTGTAATATTTCCCTCTTGAGGACAAACGAAGGGGGAAGGGGAGTTAAAATCAGGCACTTACACTGCAGTGAATGGCCTGATCTCAGGAACAGGCTCTGTTTTTTTTCGGAAGAAGAACCAGTAGATAAGCAGCCCTGCGATAAGAGAGAAGAGGAAGACGTCCAGAGAGCTGAGGAGAGGCTCCGGAGTCTGCTCCTCATCTGAGGGCAGCTGAGATTCCCTGTCCTCCATCTTCACAGAATTCAAAAGCAGATAGGTCTGTGAAAACAGATTTTATCACTTGGTATTTCTGATTGTAATTACAATTATGGATGCCACAACATCATAATCATTCAAAAAAGGCAATCGTTGTTCAAAGTCCACTCATGTTATTCTGTTATGTGTTTTTTCTGAAGGTTATTTCAATTGTTTTAACTATAATTTTAGTTTCTTAAATATATATATATATATATATATATATATACATACATACATACATACACCAGTTCAATGAATATTTGACATTAAGGCTTAGTATTACAGAAGAGCAATAAATGTTTTTCAGTTTATTTATTTTCATATAAAAATATAACATGAATTTGCTTCATACAATGGTATAAACATCATTCAATGCAAATTGTAATTAATAATCGCATTAACATTTTAAGGCAAATAATCGACAAATAGGATTAGTCTACAATTGTTTGAAGTGACTCTGATAAGCATACAAACATAAATTAGGAATTTGCTGTAATCATTAAAATTATAACATTTAAAAAAGTTTAAAATGTATTGAACCTAGAATATAGTTTCACTTTTTGAAATGAGTTATAAGAATTTCAATTAAATGCACCTGTATATACTGTACACATTTACCATTTTTATTTATATAACGTATTAATCGTAAATAAAACCTATTTACAAAAAGATTATAATAATTTTACGTTTTTCCTTCCATAGGTTGTACGTCTTATGTCCAAGCTCGTTTGTGACTTTTTATCATGTTGTGCCCTCTTTTGAAGATTCAATGTAATTACATAATGATGAACAATTGCAAAACACCTTTCCTTTGAAGGACTTTCGTCAATTTCTAATTAATATAATCTTTCACCACCTCGGTTCTTCCACAGAAACTTTTACGTTATCTCTCGCTATCAGCCACGGCGTGTTACAAAATAGCCCTTATGTCTAAAAAAGCAGAAGTACTGCGGCACTGACATGTTTTTGGACATTTAACATGTCGTTGATTAAATACTTTTACGTCCGTTGTATATGAATATATGAATCATTCAGTGTCACGCAGCAAAGTCACATTATGTACGTTACCATCTGATACCATCACTATGCTACCATCGCCATAGTACTTTTTGTAAGGGCAGACACACGCGTATACACGCAACATGCCCACTTTTTGTTTATGACTTCCCAAATGGATTAACAATAAACTAACAGGAATGAATATGAATATAATTCAACAGTTACACACCAGAACACACACTAAAAACACGTAGCGTTACCTCCGGTTAGCTGGAGCGAGGGGTACAGCACGAGCATACGTCACATTGAAACGCCGGGTTGCCAGCGCAAGTTCAAATATCCCTCGCGTATTGTATCCTCCGGGATAAAGTAGCAGTTTAAACTTTAAACAGATTATTCTTTTTCGCTTTGTTGTAATGTTTAGAATGCGTTAACGTGTTCTCTGAAAAAAAAAGAATGTTTATTCTGACATGTTAGTGCACTGCGGGATTTTTCTCCCTCTGAAGGTTGCCTGTGTGTCCGTCGAGTTATTGTGTTATTTGGCATTTAGAAATGCTATGACTATGAGAGTTTAGTTCAGATAAGACAACGTGATAATTTAAAAACTAGTATGCTCAATAAGGTGAATCCTTTACTGGAAATTTTAGGTAATGTTGCCTTTCGCAGTAGTCAGAAACCTTGGACCTGATGAAGGCACTTAAGGGATATTTCCGTTTCCCATTTCGGATTGACAGGGCTTCCTCAATCAATTCTTGGGAAATTTGTTCAAATAGTTTCAGACAGCATTTGACTTACGCCACATGCTTCTTACTCACATGAAGGTATCTTAGTCCTATGATGGTAAAGTCATGTGTTGACACACTGTGGAACAATGCCACACTGATATCAAATGATTCCCATTACTGTCTATCTTTGAGATCATTAACTTGGGTCTCTAAAAAACATTAACACACTATTATCATATTCTGATATCATGACGTGCTTTGACATTTGGAGTGCAAACACCATGACTTTTAGTGCTTTAATAAAATAAAATCAAAATATAAAATATCTACAAAATAATTTACAAAAATCATAACTTAGTCGGTTTGAACCACAAATAGAAAAAAACACAAAAATACAAGCAACAAAATATTAACACACTGACATGAAAAAAAAAATCATATATATATAAAGCAAAAATTGCTTTTATAAGAGTTCATCAGTGCCTTTGTGCCCGTCATTTATAAAGCTTTGGCTTTGTCCTGATCCATGTATTTGTGGTAAACAACAACGAGAGTGGTGAAGAAATTTCCCATGAACAAAACAAGGAAAGTAGAGCCACACATGAGAACCTAAAAAAAGGAAATATTTTAATTACAAACTATTTCAACCAAATAAAAAAAAAATCTATACTAATACTTTTGGATTCAAAACAACATCTTCAATAGTTAAAAAATAATCAATATGCATATTTATTTTACTGTTATATTTGGCAAATTGGTGTTGGTTTTTAAAATGTATTTAAAAAAACTGACCTGCCACTCTTTCCATTCTGGAAGCTGGGCCATTTGGAACAGTGTAATTCCATTATAAAGCTGGAAAAACTGGATTTACATAAAAAGACGGTTAGAAGAACAGCATAATAACAACGCAATCACATCAGAACTTTTCGAAATACCCCGTCAACATGTCAGTATTAAGCACAGTTAAATTATAATAAGTCATCTTTACAATGGTTACATTGCCACAAAACAGGAAGTGAGCTGTTTGCCCATGCAAGATCACGATTACATTTATTACAAAATAACCCAAGATTAACAAACACGGTATCAAACTTACATGGCCCAAAAAAAAGAAAGGCAGGAGAAAGGTCAGACCCCTCCACATCCAGGATTGAAACCCCTCTGATCGTAAAGCACATGTGAAAACCTGTGTTAGTGGATAAATCTGCAATAGAATAAGGAAAAAAACACACTACCCACCAACTGTAAGGTCCATGTTGTGTCTTTCTCCAAGAGCTCTGAGTCTATATAAGCAGCCACTCTGGTAATAGTACTGGAGAAACTGAACAAAATCTAACAAAACAAGAAAATTGAATGATGCATAAATAAATAACGAATAAAAAATTATTACGCTGAAAGTGCTACTAACGCCGTAAGGCAGCATTTCTTACTTATATACATGGAGTAGGACAGGAACTGATTTCTGAACATCTGGTAGAGTTCACCATCTGGCCTGTGAGACACACACACACACACACACATATTCACTCATACTTATTCTGTTCTAATATTCCTCAAAATAACTACAAAGTGTGCTATCCTACTTAAAAACACTTCATTTTGAACATTTATTCAAAAATGATTCCTCTGATTAATTTGATACAATTTATTAAAGTACCAAAGATTCAAAGATGTAATGTTGTAATATGTCAAAGTGATTAAAAAATGTAATTTGTCATACCAGGTCAGCATTACTCCAGAGAGAAATGTTGAGACATAGTGTTGAAACACCCACCAGCCCTTGATCCTGGAACACAAGCCAAGTATTAAAACATGCCAAGTATAGTCAAGAATACTACATACACTGTAAAAAACAAAAACTTTAGAAAAATCGTGCCAGTGAAAAGTTCTTGTAAAAGAACATTTTACTACATATTTTATGTGAGAATTGTGGAAAGATTCCATGGATCTTTATCTTATCTTTAAGAGTATAATCATATGATTATTCATACTTGGACCCATTATTAATGAGGATGCTCTCTCTTATTGTCAGTGTACAATAATACCACACCAACAGGAAGTTGAAAAGTGCATCTAGAACCCTGTGGAAACACAAAAAATAAGTTCAACTGATTGTTTCGCAAGCAGTAGTGAAACATGCAGCTTTACATATGAATCAACGATTAAATGGTATACTTTTACTCTAATAGTCCTATTTGGTTGCAATAAACATGTACCTGTAGGTGACCAGAAAACGACAGGTGAACGAGAACAACAGGAGCAGCACAGTCAAGTATAGTTTGAACTTCTCATACTCATCTTTATAGGCAAACCTGTACAATTTAGAAAGAGGCAAACGTCAGACGAATCACATGACTCACGGTGACTCGTTAACAAGACTTCATTTCATGACACCACAATGTTTAAAGATGATGATCACAAGTTACTGTGCTATTGTGGTGTTAAACGGAGAACTTACTTGGACTGCTTGTTAAGGAGTGTCACGTTAACATTTCCAAGAACAAGACTGAGGTATAACCTACAACCAAAACAGTGTTGGGTATTTCATGTTAGCATTGCATTCACACAACACCACTATCCATTATAATTGACTCTATACCACACCTTTAGTCTACAGTATTTTAAGGTCACCACTGAATTAGAAACAGGCAAATACAGAGCTGTATGACCTGCTTTGAATAGTAAATGCTGATAATGTGTATTTTAAAAGTGGGTTTGACAGAGGTGACATTAGCTCGCGCTCGTTTGCCTTACTCATTTTTTTTTGGCAGGAAGGCCTCCATCTCAAAGAAGACATTTGATCTTTCCTTTATAGAATCTTGGATCTCGTCTATTTTATTTACATCTTCTGGATTCACTACCGCTCTGCATCTATGAAAAAAACAAAAACAAAACGAAGACATAGATCAATAACATTTACAGCATTTGCAGCCAAAGCATTTATAACTCATGACTTACTCATGCAGGGATTCGTTAAGATCCTTTATCTTTTTTCTCTGCCGTGCAATAGAAGACGAACAGCTGTCCTGCAGTTTCGAAACTTCCTCTAGCTTTTGTTTG
Organism: Enteromius paludinosus; assembly: GCA_032361165.1. Classification (NCBI taxonomy): domain Eukaryota; kingdom Metazoa; phylum Chordata; class Actinopteri; order Cypriniformes; family Cyprinidae; genus Enteromius; species Enteromius paludinosus. The sequence continues at coordinate 11,947,898 of JAUMHQ010000065.1, read as the reverse complement.
TAAAGTCGATGGGACTCCTGTTTGATAAATATAAACAGTACAAATTAGTCATTTTGATATTTTTGGTGCATTTAAAGGTTTATTATTACCATTTACCATTTTTAGTCACTCATACTTTATATTATATATGTATGCATATGTGTGTATGTATGTGTTTCTTATAAATAACTGACTTGGCATTTGGGTTTTTGACAATTTTTCTGTTTATGATACTGTATATCACTGTCCCATACAAATGCAATGCTAAAAAAATCACATATATTATAATTACACGTTATATTCGTGGAAACTGCATGTGCTATTTATTAATAACACACTGAAAATATGGATTTTTCTAATTTATTGTACCATTGTTATACTGTGAGTTGGTAAGGATTAAATTGCTAAGCAGCTAGTGCTCAAAAAGCTGAAGCGTATCGATACAATCAGCTTTCCGTGGCGATACTTCGATATATTTGTAAATAAAAACAATTATAATGTATATAAAAAACATTTTTAGGATAGAAGAGTAAGGTCTCATAGACCAGAGCTGTTGTGCTATCTGACTAACGTTAGCAGTCGAGTAAGAAAGACTCCTCACCTGAACTTGTTGATAGTCTTTTTCCAGATCCTCCCATTCTTGTAAACATTCGTTTAAACCAGTCGGGTTAAATAACATTTCCAGACAGTGTATTTGATGGAAGGTAGTGATGCTAGATAAGAGTCGAGAGAGTAACGGTCTGGTCCACCGTTGTCGGAGCGCTTCGCAATCTTTGACAGCCGTCCGTCATCTGAATGCAGCTTCACAACAAGCGTAGCCAATCAGAGGCCGATCCCGCTGCATATGGAAACGCCCCTCCCTGAATCTGACCAATGGGCGCTATCAAAACAACAGCTACGTCATAGACACTGTAGCCTACTGACTGACTTCCCACAGACGCCCAGATAGACGGAATACACCAACTGTGAATAACTTCAGGGTCAGTGTTGAAATTGTAGACAGAACCTCTTTGTTATGTCATAGGAATAATGATTCGGCAGCAAATTTGGAAAAGGTTTATTCAGTTTACAACATATGTGTGTTATATACAGTAACATGGATAAAAAAAAAAATTTTTTTTGCGGCATATGTTCACACTTATTTTCACATTTTCAAACTATTCTGCACATTGTAATATTGCCTGTGGTGTGTTTACTATAAGTATTTTATTGTTTGTTAGATATATTTTTAATTGACATTAAAAATCTATAATTCTGTATAATCAGTGAATCAGAAAAGTCATTGAATATGAATGTGCAAGTGATGTTTCTGTTAAATGTTGTTATTGTCAGTAGTTGGGTTCTGATGTATCTGTGACTCTCTTCCCTAAAGTCTGAAGCTCCCAGTCAGAAAGTTGCTGGACAAAGCCTCGATTTGGCCTCGTGTTGGCTTTGCACTGGTGAAGATGATTCCACGCCTCCTAAAATATTCAGAAATGACAGGTGAGAAATATTAAGAAAGCATCTGTCAGTAACATCAATGCAGAAAGTAAAAACATTACCTTTAGTGTGTATTTGAGGTGATATATAAGATATGCCATTGCTACAGCACAGCATCGGCTTACTCCAAGGGTAGAGAATACCAAAACAGAAGATTTATTGAGATGTGAACCTGAAATGTTTAAAACACCCACAATCATCAGAACTAAACATCAGATTTTTTTATTTTTTTAGATTTTTTTGTTATTGTTTATCCACTTACCAATAAAAACGCACATTCTCTCAAATGAAGTGATCAAATCTGCCTCTGCAGAATCTGCAATTCGGATGTGTAAGACAGTGCAGTTTGCCTTTTTAAACCTAGTTTGCAAAATTTGTTTAATAGATTTATTTGGGTTTTCAGGTCATACTAAGACATGGCATGATTACATATATGAACATGAAATGGTGGGTTGGCTCACACAAGACTGCATTCATCAGAGACATTGACGAGTGCGTTCAGCTTCAGATCTTTAAGGATTTGAAGATTTGTGGCCTGCCTGTAATCACCCATATAAAGCTTGCCTGGCAAGATTTCCACAGGATAGGGATTCAAGCTCTCCAATTCCTATAAACACAAGTATTTAAGACTATTTAATATGTTTACAATCAGCAAACACTTAATATTTGATCGGTTAAGAATAATACCCTAATATTGTAAAGAATCTTTTGCGTTCTTAGGAAAGGGTAGAGTGCAGAAAACCTTTCATAGCCCCCACTAAGAATCTGAACAGGGAATTGGCTTGATTTTTCTATGCTGTCTGCACAGTCTATAGCTGGACCTATAAGAAAAACATACAGTTAGGATGTTTTCACAGGTGTACTAACAGTTTTAGCCGAGTTCATAACAGGTAAAGGTAGTGCCTTACCTGAATCTGACAGAGAATGTGCACTACTGTCATAAACAATTATGTATCTCATACTTTCAACCTCAACATCCAAGGGTATAATAAACTTTCCATCCGAATCCTTTAAAAAGCAAATTACCAGTGGTGATTTGATATTTTGCAGTGTAACAAAACAGAATATAAAAACCATAAAGAAAAAGAAAAAAAACCCTGAAACATACCCATTTTGCATTTCTAGCAGTAATGATGTGGCTGAAGTTATATGATTCTGCTGCACGAGCATCTGAAGAAATAAGACTATTATAATACTTTCACTTTTATTTGCTGGTGTTTGAATTAGTAAGTTCAATGTACAGTCAATATTCAGTATATAAGAAATAACCTAATTCTTACCAATTAAACAAAGATAGTTGCTGTCTGCTAGCCTTGGTAGACGACTGTATTGATTTAGGATGTTGTACAGTTTTGTTGGCTCACAGAGGACTTTTCCAGCCATAGGTAACAGCTGGAGAACTAAAAATGCTGCTGTATGTATGTCTCCAAACAAAAACAAAAAAGTAAATGCCTAACGTTATATTTGACTAAAGAAATATTGGAAAGTTACTCCTCGAAATGTTTCTTCATTCACTGTACTTGCTTACTGTCGAACTGCGTGCTGTGTGTTTACGCTGATGCTATGGTAACAGACAAACCACCGCAGTGATTGGTTGAAAGCGTTCCGCTGCGGATGCAAACCCTTTCCGTTTTCCTTAACCAATCAAAAGGTAGATCCCGCCCCGTCGCGCTTCAGCTGCAATCCTATTGGAGGGTAAGCAATAAGGAACTATTTTCAAAATCAGACAAAACAGCTGTCTGCAACTCCGGGTATGCTTGAACTGCGGGTATGTTATTACTATTAGCTACTTAAATCGGTCAATCATGAATCATTAAGTGACGTGCAATTCCTTTCCTAGGGCCTCGGCAGTGCCTTTCAGCGGCGGAGAAAGAGAAATGGCAGCAGTCGACGCTGGGCAATAAAGAGCAGGAAGTCACTTGGGGCTCATGCCATACCAACGGCCCCTATGTGAGCAACTAAATTAACGTTACTTTTCTACAAAAGCAACGCTTGTATATACAGTGCTTTCATATACTCTTACAGTATAGATGAGGATTGGTGTACCACGTATGCTAGATATTTTCATATAAGGTTATCCCTCAAGACAAAATAATAACTTTATTTGTTGTAATAATAATATCTGTTGCGCAGTATTAAAGCGCTAACGCCTTTTTATCTTTATTTTTGAGACTTAAAGGGATAGTTGACTCAAAATGACAGTTCTTTAATCGTTTATTCAATCTCATGTTGTTCCAAATCTGTATGATTTTCTTTTGTCAAACAGAAAAGAAGATATTTGAAGAAAAATGTTGGTGAACAAACTGTTTTGGTGCCCATTTATTGGGATCCATTGTATTATTAAAACTGAGGCATTTCTGAAAAAATGGGTAAACTATCCCTTTAAGACTTTTGAGTAAAGGCAAATTAACTGTTATGTATACTTACTTTGCTTCCTGGTAATATTTCCACCCAGTCCAGATAGCAAGTTAAAAATGGATGCTATAGAGGAGACAAGTGTTCAAACCACTAAACGGCTATCTTCATCACTAAGTATTGGAGCTCTGTTTTCTGCATTTGGAAGTGTTATGCAAAAAGGCAGAAAGATAATTAATCAAGTAAGTTTATCATCTTTTTTTTAGAATTCAAAAGAGTTTTTTAGTGTCTGACCTGCTTTTTTATTTTATTTATATTTTTTTAGATCTGTTCTGGACTCTTGAATGCCATCTTTTTCTGGAGAGGCTATTCAGAAAGAGTGGAGTCCCTTCACCAAAAAGTAGAGGAGCTGCAAAGGGAAATAACACTAATGCATTCCACTTTGAAGGTTAGAATTTTTCAGCTGCACTGAAAAAGATTCTCTTGAATTATTTTCACAATTTCAGTGCTTACAATGTGCATAAAATTTTACCTGATAGCTGTATCGAGATGCCAAGACCGTAGGCGGTCAATGTGAAATGCCTGGTGGTGTTCAGCACTCTCCACCTCCGCCTCCACCACCCCCTCCCCCACCTCCTCCTCTTCCTCCTCCTCAAATTCTGTTGACACTTGCTGCTCCGAAAGTGGCCTCACTTCCCCCAAAACCTGCACAAACCAGCTCTCTGAAGGTAACTTTTCATTTTGCGTGTTGAGAAAACAAGTTATGGTGGTTTGCACTATTTTAGAGTTTGTACTAATTTTCCTCCTGTCCTTTAACAGGAGAAGCAGAACGGCCTTGCTGCTGTAACTCTTCGAGATCTTCAAGCAGTAAGATTAAGGAAAGTGACTGTAGGCCAAAAGATTCAGGTGAGTGAAAGGTTGTATCCTGAAGACATTTCCTGTGGTTGAGTCCTGCATTGAGCCAATATTTACGATGGTACATTTATTCACAGGTGTCTCCAGAGAGAAGAAGATCACCATTGGTCACACTTGCAGACTTGCAGAAGGTTCGTTTACGACGCTCTAATTCTGACCTCCCCTTGAAGTCTAGAGCAAGCAGGTAAAATTCCACATATATAAATGTATTAAAGGTGCCATAGAATGCATTGAGAGAGTATTTTAAATTGTTCTCTGATATGTACATAGAAGGTATGTAGCTTAG
>JAUMHQ010000065.1:11905250-11929721 GCA_032361165.1 Enteromius paludinosus | reverse complement strand
GGCTTGAACTACTTCAGCTGTGTGTAATGAATCTAAAATATATGAAAGTCTAATGTTTATCAGTACATTACAGAAAACAATTAACTTTATCACAATATGGTGAATTTTTGAGAAGGACCTGTATATATATACAGTCCTTTGTATGTATATATATATATATATATATATATATATTATTTTATTTATTTACATTTTTTTCAGGATTCTTCGATGAACAGGAAACTCATTGTTTAATTTAGAAATATTTTGAACATGATAAATAAAATAATATAAAATATAAAATTATATATATATAAAAAAAAAATCTTACCCCAAACTTTCACTGGTAGTGTATTGTTTAGTTCTCTTCCCAAAAATGTGTGTGTTGCTCACAGCTGTGCTCTCCTCTCTCCAGAACCTTCACCACGGCCCTCACCTGTGTGCTTCACTGTTTCTCCTGCGAGTCATCCTGGGTTGACCGGCCCTTCCTGCTCCGCCCCCGCGCTGTCTCTCCCGCCACGGTCGCCATGACACGCTCCAAAACCTTCCAGGCCTACCTGCCCAACTGCCATCGCACCTACAGCTGCATTCACTGCCGAGCACACCTGGCCAACCATGATGAGCTCATCTCAAAGGTAATGTCTCTTTTAGGCTCTTTTATCTTAACCATAGACCTTATTCGGGTTAGACTCCATATTAAATTGGATTAGAATGTGGCTGAGGAGTAGACAATGGCATGCGCTTTAAAGAGTTTCTCATTTTTTCAAAACTGTTTTCCCTGAACAATGGGTTTATTCTGCAAAAACATCCATCCTAATGGACTTCCTGTTCAAGAGATGAAAACAATATTTTGGGGGATTTTCAGATGAGTTGGAAAGCAATATTTAACGTAAATATAATTAAAAATCGTACCTCAGACTTTTAAACAGTAGTGTAAATGGATAAACTTTTGACGCTGCTCTTTAAAACGGTCCCATACATAAAGACTGAGTTTATGACTTCATTAGAGAAATCATAAAATCCCACTTTAATTGTACTACATGCACACACCTCCAATGGCGCCCTTTTTAAACACCATATGGGGCCTTTTTATGAGGTGTGTGTGCATGGAGCAATATGTGTCAGAGATTATTAATAGCACCTTTAATTCATAATGTGAACATTGTGCGTGGGAGTTATCTGCGCATGGATTGTATATGCGGGCAGAATGTGGGTCAGTAAGACACTCCGCTTCCTGACGTACATGTCACACAATCAAGAGAAGCAGGTCATCGTTCGGGCTTGTGTGTGCCACAGAAGTAAGAGTAATCACGTCTCTGTAGGATACCCATAATGCTACACTAAAGTCTGCGCGCAGGGTTTTGACTGTCTCAGACAGGGTTTTTGATGTGCCGTCTGTGTGTTTACAGATTGTGCAGATTAGACCAGATTGTTTTTGCTTCATTCGTTAGTTGTCCACATACTGTGTTTGCAAAATAAAGCCAGCGGTATCCGGCCTGCCGAGGCTTCCTTGTGTTGCAGGGGGAGCGAGAGCACTGCAGGCGGTTCTGGGAAGGAGTTGAGGTTGAAATGATAATTAGATTTCAATTAGTTCGAATCCCTCCGAACCACTTAAAGGTCAGAGTGGAACATGGTAATTGTAGTAGTTTAAAAGTAGGTTAATAGAGTTTTGCACAATAGGAGGCTTGTGTTTTTGATTTAACCATCAGGTAGTAAAACTTGTTAAAGAGCAAAAAAAGGTGATCCAGCATTTGTGTAGCTAGTATTTGAAATCTCTACAAACTATAAAATGCCACATATTCAGTCAATTTAAATACATTTTTAAATGCATTTTATGCTTTAAAATATACACAATATTTCCACTATATTTTAAAAACTAAATATAAAAACATTGAAAGATGTCTTCATGTCTTCATGTATACATCATATTTGTTTTTTAAAAATTGTAAACCTTTTTTTATATAGATAGAACCTATTTAAATCTGTATGTTATTAATGGATGTGTCACTATTGGCAGCTCATAAATACAAAATAATTTAGGTAAAATAATAGATATAAAAAATTAAAAGTTTCAATGTTTTATTTTAACATTTGTTTAAAGAAAATGAATAATCATATTTCATTTCTATTTTAAGTTTAAATCATTGTGGATCTGTTTAATCACTGAATATGAATTGTTGAATCTGAATCTTTTTTTAATTGATTGATTGATTCACAGAACATTAATTAGCACACTACAAGTTTATAATGTGTTCATTATTTTGGGTTTGAAGGTTTACCATGGTTTCAATCAGGTCTTGTACGGTAGATTATTTAGGTTTAAAGAGAAAGCACACCTTCATTACTATCCACTATAGCTCAGCCAAAATGAAACCACCCTAATGATCTTTTGATCCATGCCCATATGGCCAAACCACTTTCAAATACCCGTAATTATGACCCTGCCCCTGTTTCACATCATGTCTGAGAAATCCTATCTGCCAAGGTCATGAGTGGAGCAGCGAAGGGAAATAGATTTTTCCAAAAGATTACCTGATTGTGCAGTCTCAATACAAGTAAATGATGTTAAATTACTCTGACGTAAATATGTGAATCACATGTAAGCCAGTTCAGTGTGTTTATTATGATGTGGATTTTTTGGGGCGATTTTGAAATGTAATCTTTCCTGTGTTTTTTTTTTTTGCAGTCTTTTCAAGGGAGTCAAGGCAGGGCCTACCTCTTCAACTCGGTGTAAGTCCTGTGGTTTGTCTTAACCGTCCAACACAAGAAGGTCAGAAAGGTCAATGACTAATTTTGACATACTCTTTACATCAATCAGGGTGAATGTAGGCTGCGGGCCGGCTGAGGAGAGGGTACTGCTGACCGGTCTTCATGCAGTGGCCGATATCTACTGTGAGAACTGTAAAACCACTCTGGGCTGGAAATACGTAAGTTCTGGATCAGACTACACACATTTACCTCAAACACACACTCGTGATCATTCACACCACACATGTACACTTACATTCTGTTCAAGATAACTCATCCATGTCTCATGTGAGGGAGAAGATTATGCTAGAGACACAACTCAACAAGAGAGATAACTTAAGTGGCTTTTTCACACTCATGACCTGCTTCCCACGTCACTAATCCACTGCTGACAATCTTCTAGTACCTTGGGCTTTCCAAGAGTCATTTCAGTCTATTGGCTTGGAATGGTCAATGGTCACAACAGTATTTCTGTATTTAAAATCGGGTGTTGTAAACATCAGTGTAATGATGGAGATAGGGTGTGCGGATCCAAATGCAAGCTTTTATTTCCAAACCATGGTCAGAACAGGCAGGGTCAAAAACACACCTGTGGCAAACAGGTATGACGGAGGCAGGGCACAAGGAAAGCTAGCAGGGTCGATCAAGGAGCAAACAGAATCAAAAAAGGGGCAAGACAGAGCAGCAAATCAAATATCAGGGCAGAGGTCGGTACACAGTGAAACCACACAGAAAACGAGACCGAACAATTACTAGGGTAAATGCTTTGTAGGAGGTTAACTCACAATACTCAGCAGCTAGGCTACAAGCACAGTAGCCTATTTTTTTAAAGATGAGACAACAAGTTAACAAGGGGGAGGAGCCAATGAATTGTCATGGTAACTAATGGGAGCTGAGGGACAGATGAGCACAGAGACAATAGGTAACAAACATTTCACAATTGGAGTCCTGCAATTTACAACAGGAAGAATCGCAGACAACTTTGTCTCACTGCCAAACACACGCGAGAAGTGACATGGAAACAACGCAAGATCACATGCGCAAGACCATGAGACTGGGATTATTATTTAAAATGATATCAAGCAAAATAAGCTTGTCATACAAATTGCATGTGCGCTCATTTGCAGCAAAAAGCAGATTATAGGAGGATATTTACCTTCTATACCTTCGTAACTCCTCCCCCAACGTTCCGTTGTCCTGGATGTTGCTCTCTCATCTCTCATCAATCGCAGATGTTATTCAGTCAGAACACGTTTCACACGGCATGATTTTGAATCGCCGACAGGTCCAGATATTTAGCACGCCAAATATCTCACGGGTGTCGGCGACATGTCCCGGATGTGAATTATTTTATTCAGCAAGGATTCATTAAATTGATCAAAAATTACAGTATATTTATAATGTTTTCTGTTTCAAATAAATGCTGGGGGTTTTTTCAACTTCTGTTCATCAAAGGATCCTGAAAAAAGCATCAGTGTTTCAACAAAAATATTAAACAGCACAACTGTTTTTCACACTGATATTAATAAGAAATTGTGTATAAAACCATTTAAAGGTCTAAATTACATTTTAAAATACATTAAAATAGACAACCGTTTATTGCTATATTTGTAATATTTTTCAGTATTTGTGATCAAATAAATGCACCTTTACTGAGAATTAGAAAAATTACAAAATTAAAAATCTTACTGACCATAAACAGTATAATATAATATAATATAATATAATATAATTATAAACTTGAAAATCTTATATTAATAATAATATTAAAACTTAATATACCAAAATATACTTAATATAATATTAAAAAGTAACAATAAAATAAAATAATATAATTGAAAATAATATTATAGTTTTTAAATAATAAATTAATGCTTACATTTTCATATTTGGCAACCTTAAATAATCTAATATATATATATGATATGGAAAGATTATATATATATATATATATATTTATTTATATAAATACAAAATATAGAAGCATATATCTTCTATAACAGAAGACACATGAAGGAAATCATGAGGGATTTTGGAATCCACTTAAAGATATAATTTCCTGTTTTATATTTTTTTTGTCACATAACAAAATACTGAAATTGAATAAATCTAAAAGGCTTTCATAATGCAGATTACGACTTTCAGCCTTTGAATCTTGATTTTCCCCGCACAAAAAACTGAATGTTAATTCATTATACAAATGGTGTGTTCAAGACATTGTTACTGAATGTCTAAATGATCTAATTGACATCATTCATACTTATATTTAGCGAATAAGCATATGAGAATAGACAGTTGATAGTTCAAAGTTGGCGAGTTGGCACTTGTTTTACAGCCCATACATAGTGAAACATCTCCTTCATTACTGCTATTTAAAGGTCTTATATTTGATTGCCATATCTTCCCAACAGCTGTACCATTATTTTGGGATCGGCGGATCTTGACTTTGAATTGACCACACATTCGTTTCTCTTTTTCCCTCTCCCTCCCTACTCTTCTTTCCGTTAGGAGCATGCCTTCGAAAGCAGTCAGAAGTACAAGGAGGGCAAATTCATCATCGAGCTGGCCCATATGATCAAGGACAACGGGTGGGACTGAAACCCCTGGACTCCCCACGACCCATAACGCTGGAAAGAGACGTGCAGCATATGAATAATTAGTTTCATTATCTGGCTGTAACCTCCTCCCTGGAAATCTGTCTACCTGACACGCACCTCTAAACCGTGATGGTGCAAGGTTCATAGCAGCAGCGCTACCCATTTCCTCTGTGTGTGTGTGTGTATATACGAACGAATGTGTGCCAGCTAGACACCAAGTGTTTCTATTATGTGAGTATTTTCCTATTCAATTCAAGGGAGTGCGTGCGAGCGATTCCCGGCACAAATCGGCGTTTGCTTTCCTCTGGGGTTGGCCAAGGTCACAGTTTTGTCCCACACTCAGGTTTAACTAATGGCTGGATCCATGGTGAAGAAGGGTGAAAGACGGACCCATTTAGCACGGCACCTTTTAACTCATCTGAGGCGAAAAACACAATGGTTTCCCTTTTCTTTTGTGTCTTTGTTTCGTCCGGTCACTTGCATGTTGTTTATTTATACGTGTATTTATTGATCTGTTCGTTACATTTATGGTGAACTGTAGCAGCCACAGTGGTCTTACTTTGACCTCGTATAACGTAAGTAGCAAAGTTTGATAGAGGTTTGTACGTACACTTCCTCTCCAGATTGTGATCTGTCTCCATTCGAATGTGATTATGGAGTAAATGAGGCATTCGTATGCCATTTATAGGGCACAGGTCGCTTCCATTACCCAGGGCCAAGTCTTTTGCCCCAGACGCAGCTGAGAAAAGCAGCTGTCGGCTTTGAAAGGGAACTGAGGCGTTCTCACAGCCCGTGATGTCCCCTTTGGTCTCATTACTTCCCTCTTTAAATCACAAATCAAGTGGTAAACCAGGCTTTCTCACCACGTGTTTTGGGGAAGAAAGCGATCGACAGCTAGTAAATGTGGCCGCTGAATGAGGTAATCCAGATGGGGCTTTAAAAAATAAAAAGCCTTGGCGCAACCAAAGACTCTTTCATCACCCGCGATGACCAAACTGAGTTCGATTTCCTGATTTAAGGCCTGTACACACCAATAACAGGAATGATAAATACAACGTTTTTCTGTGAGAATAGCAGCGTCCACAAATGTGGTGATAACGGCGCAGAAGAACAACAATGATATTCGTTTCAGCTGATGAGCGAACTTTAACAAGCATGAGCATTTAAAGTTGAGAGAACCTGCACGACCTTTTTTGATCTTTAGAGTACAAAGTACAATATTTTTAACCCTATCATAGACAGCAAAGATACAAAGGACAAAATAGTAACATAAATGATTTCTGTCTACTGTATGTAAACAACACTGATTACATTCTGGGGTACTCTCCAAAACGGTGGAAGATGGTAACTCTGGGAAAAGTTACTGTACATTATTGCTGTTTTCTTTGTGCAGAAAGGTTTTCTCGTAGCTTCGGTTATTATTATCATGATGTCCTCGCTACGTTTCTGTGGGTTGGTTGAGGTTATATCCTTGCTGTCTATGGAGGGTCAGACGGCTTTCAAAAATATCTCAGTTTGTACTCTGAAGATCAACAAAGGTCTTGCAGGTTTGGAACGACATGAGGGTGAGTGATTAATGACAGAATCGTCATTATTAGGGCGAACTAACCCTTTAATGCAGTGCTCGCTTATAATGACCAGAAATTAGCATTGGCTGGTTATCATTATCGTTGTTGTTCTTGGTGTGAACAGACCTGTAGATGCATCGTTGTGTGTCATTTGGTTCAGTTGAATTGTCTTGTGCAGAACAAGTCGATTTTACTTTGAATTAGGTGTTTTGGGTGTTAATGTAAAATGTCTTATTTTGAGTATGTATTTATGATCAGTCATCACGTATTGTTTTAGCACTCAATCTTACATCTGTGTATTTATCGTTCTGTGGGACTTATTTCAACATTATTATTTTTTCTTTTTTTTTTTTTTTTTTCAATAAAAGTGTGTGTGAGATAAATTTGGAATCAGTATATTTTAATCTGATATCAATAAAGCTCTCGTTTTATGGATGTCCTTTTTCCGTTTGTCTTTTTAAGAGTTTATTATTCTCTGTTTTTAATAATAAATTTAATATAATTTATATTTTTAAATCAAAAAAATTGCAGTGTCACATGATCCTTCAGAAATCATTCTAATATGCCAATTAATTATATTATCATCCATGTTTCACAACTGTTTGATAAATAGACAGTTCAAAAGAACAGCATTTCTTTAAAATATCAGTCTTTTTTATCACTGTAAAAAGTTGTCGCTTTTCATCAGTTTAATGCATCTTTTTTTTTTTTTTTTTTTTAAATAACACCCTTTTGAACGGTGTTGTGCATTTATGTTCAATTCCCATTTTTCAATTTATGCTGTAGGTAAATCGTGTTTCTGCAGATATTTAGGATATGAATTTTGAGAGCACAGTTCAACTGTTGAACTCTGCTGAACCTTGTACGCTGTCTCTGCACGCAGTGAGTGTGTGTGAGAGAGAGGGTGGCAGAGCCAGGAAACATTGTTTACAGCAGCAGATGGTGGGCAGGCTCTCATAACCATGATACTAGAAGCAGCCGTGTGAGTGACAAACATTGTGTATTTCCCTCCCAGGCAGAACTAATACTATGAATCCATTGTTTTATTCAGGCTCCCGATGGGAATTAACACCCTGTAACATCTATTACAGCACTTAACAGCTTTGCGTTACTGCTTTCCATTAAAAAAGACACAAAAAGCAGATTTAACAAAGATTTAAATAAATGTTTTTGGGGTTTTTTATCAGAAATTAAGCAATTTTACCAGAACATAATATGAAAAAACACATTGTACTGGCATGAATATACAATTTTAACTGTCAAATGATGTTAGCCAATTCATAATGTATTTATCTTCATTGCAGGGTGAATATCACCTAATTTCTGATACAAACACACACACACACACACACACACACACACTATATTATAATTACAATGGATACTATGTTTAAATTATTTTTATTTAGAACAAATGATAGCTAGATAGACATTTTATATGTTTATTACCATTGTATTCTCTCTTTTTTTCATGGGAACGTGGTGTCTTTAAGGTATAATGAGAAATTACAGCCAATGAAAATGCTTTTAAACGAAAATGCCAAATGAAAAAATGAAAACCAGTGGTATTGATACGAGATAAAAAGGATTTTGGCGTATTTGGGACACGCACGTGTTTCGCATATGATACAAAATTTGTTGGCATGCATATGATGCGCAATTACTCCACAACCCTAATCCCCACTGCATAGCTTAAACACTCCAAAGTGCATGTTTGCATATCTATACCACTAGTTTTCGTTTTATTTATAGGCAAGTTCTTGAGATCGGGTAGGATGTTGTGGGGGGTACATTTAAAGCAGCTTATTTGTGGAATAGGGTGGAGGTCTGTGTTTCTGTCTCTCTCGACCTCTCCTGCCTGCCTCAAGCCCCATGATGTATACTAAGCTTCTTTCTGGCCAAACCCACTGTGTCTAAAAATAAATACAATATCCATCCCAGACAGAGAATGAGTGAGTGTCTATGTGAGAGAGAGAGAGAGATGAGGAGAGACAGAGACACAGGTCCCCTGTAGAGAAAATACACATTCTTACCCAAAGCAAACCACCAAAGCCAATATAGAGCAATACCCTAAGATTAAATGACATTATATGTCGCACTAAAAAAAAAAGATAGTGTGAAACTGAGAGGAAACTAGTTTGGCAAAAGCATAAATGCAACCTAAATTGTTTGAAGATACTGCTTGGTAAAAATACAATTTTTATTTTTATTTTTTTTCAGAATTACCAAAATATCCAGAAAGCAACAACATATCATGTTATAAATAAGGTTATGTGTGTCCACTATAGTAAGTCAGGTGAAGTATTTGTGGTTCCTGCTCATTAAAACTATAATTTAGCGCTGAAAATGCTGTATTGCTGTCCAAGTCTACCCTACATACAACATTTGTACATACAACGTTTTCTTGTCTGAGGCCAGGAGGGTAACACAGGGTCAAATAAGGTGGGGTACATCTAATCAGGAAACCCAGAGGCTGTGGTCCGGGGGGAAGGGGCTTGTTTGGGGTAATTATATAGCCCACACAGCGGCAGATGGTTTGGGAGGGGGACCGGGAAGAAGGTTGATGTTAGTAACAAAGCCAAAACCAGTCTGATGCAGGAAATTAGTGACAAGAAAAACTAAAGGCTACTCCTTTGCTCTCTCTCTCTCTCTCTTTTAATGACTAGATTGCCCTCAAAATAGTAAAAAGCTCTTTGACCATCAAACTCACACAATGGAGGATCAAGAGGATGAGCGTATTTGATTAAATAGCACCTCAAAATGAGATTAAATGGGGGAGGCTTGTGTGTTTGATGCAGATTTGCAGAAGGGGCATGTTTTTCAGCACGTAATTGGCCTCTGCACTTCCTGGTTCAAGCTGGGCCATTAATCTGAGCCCAGCCAGGTTAAAACTATTAGACCAGCAGAAGGTCTGCACCATCTGCACTCAGCTCATAACAGAATAGGGCCAATGAAGAGGAGTGAGGGGGGTGCCTGAATGAGCTCTGGCCAATCTGTGTGGATACATGCATGAAGAAAGCGCTCAGAGCAATAGATTCAGACCCTCCTCCTGGCAAGCAGCCACACACGCACTGTCCGAAACAAACGGCTGAAGCATGCTGAATGGAAATTAGAATTTTAGGCTTTGGGTACCACACCTGCCCTTTTAAAACGTTGGGGCAGCTTGGTTGCCGCTGTGCTGCTTATCCAAAAGCTAAGCTGATATGAACAACAGGCCACCTGCAATGCAGACGTTACCCATGCACTTTTTAATCTGCCGTGGCAAGGTGCCATGCTTTAAGAAAGGCCTCTGTATGCTGCCAGGTGCATCACCTTTCCAAGCCATCTGAGAGAATCTAATTTGGATTTTCAAACACACATGGAGTTTATAAATAAGTGTGCTGGGTTTAGTTATATACTAGGCCTTAACACGTATACGTATATCTCATATAGTGTTCATGTAAACATTGATTAGGCATTCATATTTTTGTCTTAAATTTGGGTAAAAGAATAGCATTGTACTACAATGGTTCTACAAGTACAAAAATGAAACAATTTGTGGTAAAGAGAACGTAACAAACACATTGTGGTTAGCGCACATTACAGCTAAAGCGCTAACTCACTCAGATAGGCCTAGCTAGCTGCGGGATGAATTTGGGCAGACTGAAATGCCATTCAGTAGGCCTAATTCATGAAAGAGTGCATTTGTGAGGAATTTTTTTGTTTGTGGGTCAAAAAACAACTAACAATATCCATAGAAAGCACTTTAAATGTAAGTAAAGTGTCTACCTTTTAAGGTTTCAAGTAAATTTTTGGAGAATAAAATGTATAATAAGAGTCAAATTGTAAATGTAACCAATTATCCCATAGAATTGAATGGATTAGGTTGTGTTTTATGACCCCATGTGTTTAAGCTTCCAACGTGTGTCAGTTTTTCAGTATTTTTCTATAGGCTAACGTTACTTGAACTATTTCTTGTGTCCTTACTTGTTCTAGCTTATACTGTTCTGGTCAGTATTTTAAATTATGTGTTATTAGAACACATGTTACTTCCTTCTTAAGATGAGTCGCTTGTTATATTCCTAATGTTTTGATAAAAGCGTAGGCTACTGAGGTTGTATTTTGATCGATTTGCGCCATCTAGTTGTCACTGAATTATAGGAAGAACTGCAGGCTCACCTACACTAAAACAGTAAAACTAAAGTAACATGCTTTTATTCACCAATTCACATGTCAGAAGAAGGAAACTATAAATAAGATGTAAAGAAAATTAAATGCAAGTGTACTGGAAGATCTCTCTCTCTTTCTATGTGTGTGTAGTTTGTGTAAAATCTACATTACTTGATCAAAAGTAATGCAACAGTGAAATGTTATTGCTATTTTAAAGAACTGCTTATTAATAGTTGTTAATTAAATTATATTAAATAATTAATATTTTAATTAGTTAAATATATTTTTTTCAAACGCCGTTTATTCCTATGACGGCAAAGCTTAATTATCAGCTTCATTACTTCATTCTTCAGTGTCACATAATCCTTCAGATGTTAAATGAAGAGTTTATTTCATTTTGAAAAAAAAAAATATTTAAAAATAAATAATAATAATATTTTTCGAGAAAATATCGATTATTATTATTATTATTATTATCAGGGGTGAAATTTGTGAGTAAACAAAAAATTGTGAGTAACTGAAATCTTAATGCCGTTATGAAATACATATGTAAATATATGTAGAAATACAAGTGTCGCTTTACATTATAACGCTAGTAGGCGGTAATCAATCTAATTTGCACGCGTGCAGTCACGAGCATCATTCAGACGTAAACAACGCGCGCGGACGCGGGGAATTATGGGATATCTTCCCTCGGCGGCGCGGTGCCGCCATGTCTCCTGAAGATAAACGGCGGCTAGTCGTTTTCTCTGCTGCGGTGTTCTCTTTGTTCCTCCTTTTACTCGTGTTGAGCTACATACCAGCTTATTTGTACATACTTTTTATCTGTGTCGTGTCTTATGTAGTTTATTTTCACAAAGCGGAGGAGTTGCAGCTCTTCGAGAGACTAGGCCTCAATCCTCGCCGTGGACTGAGCGTCCCGTCGGCTCTGCTGCGCTGGTTACCGGGCAGGACTTTGAGCGGAGTCTCGGCCGCCGGCAGAAACAAGTTACGTAAAAGTGATGCTAGGAATTCTTTCGCGTCACCCAGCGATAGACACTTTGCGGGCTCGTTTTATAGAAGAGACCACACGCTCAGCGACACGGTGTTCAGCCCCCGGGATATACTCATGGGAAGTTACCTCGCCAAAACTGAAGATAGCCCCTCCGCAGCGGTGAGGCCCGCTGGAGGTTCGGCGGCTTTCATGCACCCAAGAGATCAGCTCCGGGATAGACTCGCCCGACCTAATTATGCTGTGCACACCCCTAACAGAAGACTGTCATTCGGGTAAACACGAAATGCTCTGTCTTGTCGCTTTCTCTATGCTCACGTGTTTTAATAGGAATGAGATTCTTCTGTTTACGCTCTAATATAACGCATCTGTGAGGATCGTGTTTGTACACGTTTGGCATTTTCGGTTGTTCTAACGTGTATGTTGTCACCGTTTTCCCTCCACGTTTTGAAAATGTGGGAGTTCCTGAAGCTGGTCAGGCGCACTGCTCCTCCTACACAAGTTTGGACGCCTGACACTACACGTGTAGGGTTGCGTAAAGCTTTCCACATAACATATAACAGCGTTGTGACAGCTTTGCGCTCGCACGTGCATCGCTAATGTCCTTATGTCTGCTACTAATTGGAATTAGAAACAGTTTATTTTCTTTGGTCAAGGTTAAAGCAAAGGCAAAGCTGAATTTTCAGTGTCACTTGATCATTCAAAAAGCTGTCTAATATGTTGGTTTGGTGGTCAAGAAATATTAATACAGTTGAAAACATTTTTGGTTGCTTACTATTTTGTGGGAATGAGAAAACGTCAGGATTTTATGTTTAGGGTGTTGAAACGAACAGCGTTTATTTAAACCAGACTGTTTTTGTTTTTATCATCCTTGCTTAATGAAAGTGTTTTGTGGTTTCCACAAAAAAATATTACTGAGTAGATCAGCTGTTTTCAACGTAAGAGTGTTTGAGCTCTTATTTAGCATGTTGTGAGGGTGTTTAAGATCTTTTGAAGCATTAACCTCTTGTTTCAATGCCATTAAGGGACCCTGTGGGCACTGCAAGTCGGTTCACCATCACCCCCCAAAGACATTACCCCCTTCAGCAGACAGGGACATCCCCGGTTGGAGTGATGCCACCTGCGAACTGGGATGGTTTACGTAAGAAGAATGTCCTCACCCAACGCAATTCACCTGCTGTTCACAGTCCGGTCATGGTGAAGATCGCCAGACCAGACCCTGCTCGATCATCATTGTGAGTTATTTTAATTTCTAAAGCGTGGATTAAGTGCACTAGTATTAAAATAGCTTTTGTATTTGCCTGTAGTCTAATTAAATCCTGTTTTGGGATTATTTCTCCCCTAAAACCCCGTCTATAGCTGCCACAGTTGCTGCAGGATTAAATTGGAGGCCGTTGTCAAGAGAAATGTGCTTTGTTAATGTGTAACTGCTACGTTGTTTCTAGCTTCAATCACCTGAACTCCCCTGGAGCAGTCAAATCTCCAGGGATTGGAGCCCAGACAGACCCCTGCTCCAGAGAAGCTGTTCTGAGTGTGCTCAGAGAGAGCAGGAAGAGGGAAGTTGATGATGAGGACAGGAGTGCTTCCTTTGGCCAGAAGAGCAAAAGGAGGTATGAGATGGGCAGAAAGTGACCAAAATTAATGTTAGGTTGTAACTCTTTCTTTGGTGTTGGTTTTTGTAGTTTCCCAGAATAATTGTCTTGTTCTCATCAGGCGAAATGACAGCAGTGGAAGTTCTCAGTCAGCATTTGAGCCACTTCTTGCAAATGGAGCTCCATCTCAGCTTGTTCCAAAGTAGGCGACCATACATCTTCATACATACATCTTCCACTGTAATATCTTCCTCTACATATGTTAAACAAGTTTTATTGCGTCATCTCCGATTTTGTGTCCTTTCCACCTCAGACCTGGCAGTCTAAAGAGAGGGATGAACTCCTCTCTTATTGAAGAATATAATATGAAGCGATCTCGGACCTCCTCTATCAGCTCTGTAAGTGGTGCTCCTGTTCCCAGCGGGGTGCCTGGATCTGTCCGAAATCCCATTCGCAGTTCTTACAGCTCTTCACAGGGTTATCCACAGGTATTCCATTTGACCGTTTTCTCATAGTGATGCAGATTGGGGAAACGCAATCAGAAATCATTCGAATTGGTAGTTAGTGAGAATGTTGATATGTCTTGTGGTCTGTGCTGTTGTGTTTTACATTCAGTGACTCACTTACTTAAAATGTGTTTTTCCAGAGAAGAGCAGCATCCAGTCTCAGTCTTTCTCCTTTCACAAGCCCAGGAGGGTCTCGGTGTCAGACTCCAGAGCGGGCTGCCAAGAAAGCAAGGTAAAAATCTTTAAATATTCACTACCATTCATTGATCTCCAAAAGAAGAGTTTATTCATGGATGTATTCCTTGTTTTTACTGTCAATGCAAAAAGGCAGATTGAGTTAAAACTAGTTTATTTTCAAAGTTCGTGGGTTCAGTCTGTTGTGCTATTCATATTGTGTAAACACTGCTGCATCAATATCAGATGAACACACAGATATCCTTGATTTATACAGGGTCTGACTAAGACATTCTTAATTACTTTATTCATTAACTGTTTTGCGTGCTGTAGGGAAGAAGAGGCTACCTCACCAAGTTCTACATCCTTTGTGAAAATGGATAAGGTGGCAACTGATCCTGCACCTGCTACAAGTGAGGAAACATGTTTCATAAAATGCATTTTGATTTATTAACTAAATCTGTGCAAAATGGTACAATATAGCATTGATTATTGGTATGAATTAAAATTTAAAGATTAAATGTTTTTGTACCAGCTAAAGTTACTCCAAAATCTGAGGCACCTGTTGCAACATCGACATCTAACTCTGGAGGTGGCAGTGGCAAACGTAAGCGCAAAATTCAGCTGGTGACCACAAACAGAGGAGATCAGATTTCTTTGGTAAGAAATTTGCTATTGATGCACTTTTCCACCACACATTTGCATGGTGGATATTCATTACTATAACTGTGTCTGCAGCCACCACCTCCTGAACTTGGCTATACAATCACAGTGAAAGATCTTGATATGGAAAAAAAAGCAGTTCTCAGCCAGATACAGAAGGTCCTAGAGGAGCCTGGTATGTTCTCTTCACTCTCGCCTGGATTGGCTACAAATACAATATGCTTGCAGCTAATTCTGTGTTAAATTTATTTCCACCAGAGCCAGAGATCACTCCTCCAGTTTCCGAACCCACCCCAACTCCAGCTCCCTCTTTAACCCTTTTTTCTCAACCAGCTCTAACTTCTTCGTCTGGGTCTGCACCTGCCGTGAGTGCTGGACCCTCTCTGATTTCTCTCCCCAAACCTGTGCCTGAGACCACACCAGCCACTACTACAACTCCCGCTCCAACTATAGACCTCACCATCACTGGGCCCAGCGTGGCTAGTACTGCACCCCTGACTCTCACCTCAGCCCCCTCTATCTCTACCACCCCAGCTGTCCCAACAGCTCCATCTTCAAGCATCTCAAATCCTCTCCTGGAGTCCCTGAAAAACATGAAGAATAATCCGCTTCTCAATGCTCCCACTCTAATGGGCACTACCACTGCAGGTTTGTAGAAATTATTTATTTTAAAAAATGATTAATTTTTTCCCCCATGCATTTTAACATGACCTTATATGCTTTGTCAATCTATACAGCTCCAGCAGTGTTTCTGCCCAGTCTTTCTACTCCTGTTGTTGCCCCCACAAACCCGAGCAGTGGAGTTGTCAAATCTGAGTCAGGCCCTACTGCTCTGCAGCCGTCATTCTCTACCCTATCCTCCATACCAACACCTGCTTCCAAGCCGCCTTCTTCCATGCCCTCTGCCTTCGCTCAAATCCTGGCCCAACCTCTTCAATACTCATCAGCTAAGCCTTCGTTGGGTGGAGGAGGCAGCCTGTTTAGTTTGATTAAACCTGTGGCCACTCCTGCATCTGAGCCTCCTAAATCCACAGTTGCCGCACCTATGACCACAGTCGCATCAGTCAATAGCATTAGCAAGCCCCTACCATCTGGGTTTAAGCCCATATTCGGTGCAGCAAGCACCACGCCTGCTTCCACAGCAGAGGTCAAACCCACCCAGCCCACTTTCAAGCCTTTATTTGGCACAGGTAGTGGCATAAGTGCCTTCGGGCAGACAGCCACACCGACGACGTCAACCCCTGCTGGTCCAGTTTCACAGAACAGCAGGATGTTATTCGGTGGATTAACCAGTACCCAGCCAGCGACGGTGTCCACATCATCTGCTGCCCCTACCACTCAAACTCCATCCCAGGCTCAGTATGGAAGCTGGACCGCAACAACCACATCAGCTCCTGCCACAAACACCACGTTCCAGTTTGGAGCCGCATCGACCACGACAGCCGCCCCTACGCTAAACACCAACACTGTTAATGCTAGCGGCACCACCTCTGCTTTTCAGTTTGGGGCAGCAAAACCTGCATCCACCTCACAGGCCCAAAGCACGTTCTCTTTTGGCCAGCTGTCCGCAAACCAGAGCTCCACCTCCACTTCGTTCGGTGGGTTCGGCATGACCAGCAGTACCACTACATCATCAGAGACGCCCACAACGCAAACCACTTTTGGGAGCTCAACCTTCACAGCATCGTCAACCTTCCCAGCATCCACACAGCAGCCCCCTGCTGCTCCAAAGCCTTTCACGTTTGGTGGCGGTGGCGGCAGTGGAAGTAGCGGCACATCACCATTTATGTTCGGAGCCGCTGCCAGCACAGCAGCACCTGCTTTTGGGACTAACAGTCAGCCTACGTTTGGTGAAGCTGGCTTCTCTTTCGGAAACACCACCACCCCTTCTGCGGCTCCCGTCTTTGGGGCCTCCACACAGACTGTGGCTCCTCTCCCTGCCCCGGCTCCTACATTCACTTTCGGAGGGGCGTCAACAGCCACTCAGAACCCTGCTCAGAGTACTCCAGCTCCTCCTGCCACTGGAGGGTTTAACTTTGCGGCCTCGGCTACACCATTTGGAACCCCTGCACCTGCAGCTCAAACACCAGGGTTTTCTTTTGGAGCCAACAACACCGATAACAAGCCTGCTTTTGGTAAGTCGTTTTTTATTTATTTATTTATTTTTAAATAATGTATATGCTCGCACATATCTGCACTGGCTATCAAAAGAAAACAAAAACAAGTATTGATTTTATATCAACTACTTGTGTGCTTGTATGTATAAAAAAAAGAGCGATATTGAACAATTACAGTGTCGTAGTAGAATATTCAGACTTAACAGATTTATGCATGCTACACAACACCGTAAAACTGTGGTGAAACTACACTAATAAACGACATGACCACTGCTATTTTGTAATCAAGTAGTTTATATTTGGTGCATATTTGTGTTTGAATACATCATGACAAGACCAGACAAAACCGTGTATCTGCAGTTTCTGTGCCAATTCTATTTGATCTTGATTACTGGGTGGCCTGTGCTTCCTTTCCTTCCACCAGATGCTCCACCCAGCAGTAACCTGTATTACCAGATTTTGTTCAAGCGTGCAAAAACATGTATACTGTAAACTGTTCAAAATTAGCTCCAAATTGCCTTTTGTGTTCCTGATTTGTTTGACTGCAAGAGCTGCTTTTTGCTGATTCTTGCACTGTTCTCATGTCATCACCCTGACAGGCACAAGGTTAAAAAATTGTATTTACATGTATTTGCATACTATTGCTGTCGAATGATTAACCACATCCAAAATATGTATTTTAAGTGTAAATATAAAAATATTAACTTATTTTTAATTAAAATTACTAAAATAAGATGATTAGTATTTTTATTATTATTATTATTATTATTATAAATACAAAAATATATATTTTAAAACATTTATTAAAATGTAAACCAAAATAAATGAAGAAAATTCAAAACCTTCAATACTACATAGTATGTCAATTATTCTAAAATGACACTTGACTTATACTAGATCTTGTATAAATCTAGTTTTGTATTACATCACCATGGTTAGTGCTTTGTGTTTAGACTTGGTTCGCAGTGGACGAGTTATTTAATGATTTGGAGTAAAGCAGTCATCTTACACACTCCTTGTCTGTCTAATGTTGTGTTAGGAACATCAACTCCTGCTTTTGGCCAGGCATCTGGAGGAATGTCAGTGCCATTTGGCAGTCCTGGAACCCCAGGATTTGGAGCAATGGGTGCCTCACCGTTTGGTAAAATACTTGTCGTTTTTCAAGTAATATTTCGTAAAAGTTCCCTTCATTTTACAAATGTTTTAATATTCTTTAGGTGCTTCACCAGCCGCCGCCTTCTCTATCGGAACAGGCTCCAAGACCTCTGGGGCTCGACGATTACAAGCACGCAGACAGCAAAGGAAGAAGTAATGTAGCTGATGTGAGTCCTGTCCCTTTCATTATTGTCGTCTGGACTCTGCAACTACTCTTCCGGCTGTCCCACCCGCCCCAGACACTGCTGCTACTGCTGCTGGTCCAAACACAACAAGGCTCTCAGTCAGACCTCATCTCTACAACCCTCCAGACTGCCAGGGCTGGTCCGGCGTGTAGGATCAAGGCTCATGGCGTGTAGATTTAAGAGTACCGGGCGGCCCCTGTCTCTGATGTTGGTTGCGCCCACCGAGACTCATCACGACCTCACGAATGGAGTCTGTAAATGTCTGATGAGGACGTCTGGTGTTGGGGAAGGATGGCGAAAAAGGAGCAAATTATACTTGAAAGAAAAAGAGACTTTCAAATCTGGACTCTCACATGAATTCAGTCCAGGCCTGTTGAAAGGTCTTATTTTTGACTCTTTGTTTTGAGTAGTGAAATGCTCTTTATTTTAGATCCAGTGAATACACCTTTTTTTTTTTTTGCGATTAGTGTAGAGCTGTCATGCTTTTTCATCATGCTTAGCAATATCTTTATTTGTTAAGCCTTCAAAACATGAATATTTTACCAGTTTCATTTAGAAAAAAAAAGTTATTTTTTGCCTGAGTGAGCTACATAATAAACAATCGAATTTTCCATGGCTTTTTCTGCATGTTCCTGTAAGAGAAGCACTGTTCACGTATCTGTTATCCCGCATCTGTTTATCACACATTGGACGTCCGTCTAAAACCAAAGCTGATGTTTTTAGTGCGACACACCTCTCCGTCACACCACGCCCTGTTTTACTACCTCTCCATTTTAAATGTGCACCTGTGTCCTGGCTGAAATGTTTTACTGCAGTCCGCCTCATTCAATCTACTGTTAATTATACACAGAGTAATTAAAATCAGCACTTAATGCAAACATGTAGGCACAACCACAATTCTATAGCCATTTCATCTGCCATTGGATTCATCATTTGACTGGATGTAGCTTTTTTTTTTTTACATTCAGTGCTCTGTGTGCCTTAGTGTGTTATGCTTCTGGTTACATATTATGGATGTCAGATTTGTACTCTGAAATGGATGCCTGTTCTTTCATAGTAATGAGTTTCAAAAGAATACGATCTCAAATATTTTTGAGAAGTCCAATTTCAAACTCTTTATAAGTGCATACTTGCGTTCGAGTATTCTTTGGACACATTTGACCGAGTGATCAAATGAAACAAGAGCAAAAAATAACTCTAAAGTGCCCCAAAAATGTGTGAATTTCAGGAGCGTAGAGGATGTGGCGTTGCTTAATGTTTTAAAATCATTTTGCTCATTTAGATTTGATTTAACCTAGAGATGCTTAAATGCTATTTATTTTTTAGTGTCCTTTTTCTTTAATGTGCATGAAACCATTCCTGGCTTTGTATTAACTCTATGGTTTGTGCATGCTTGTGATGTGTTTTAAAATACGGAGATATAGCAAATACTCAACCAGCGATTGAACCGGCATGTCTTTAGAAGGTTCCTGAATCAGCATCTGCTGGGAAATGCAGTCAAGACATTATGTAGACCGCCGATACCTGAAGATTTAAAGTCTTAACATGTTCTCAGGTCTGTTAAGCTGTGCAGTATTTGTTTTCAGTCAATATACAATGTTGTACATCCACAAAACACTGGATTTAATTAGTACTTCAATGCACAAATATGGAAGCACAAAAACACCATTCATTTTAGAGGTTTGTTGTATTTTTTATTTGGTTTACCCTTAATTCTTTGACCTGAAAAATCTGCTGCAGTGGGGACAGCAGTTGCTTTTATGACTATGTAGCCATCTCGGTCCCCCCCCACATGGTTTTTGTGACATGGATATATGGATAACATAATTTGTAATTCGATTTTTGAAGTGGCCTCATGCCTAGACTTGAGGCATGAGCCCAGGCTTTCAGTTTATTAGAAAGCCGTACCAAAATACAAGCGAGACGTGTAGACTGTTGAGAAAATGCGATGCGTGTTGAGATGAGAGCTGGATTTCTCAAGCTGTGAATGTTTGAGAGCAGTTGTACCTAGTTGCGTGTTTTTCAGACGTTGCTGTTAGTGAATGCTCAGTTTGTGTGTAAACGACCATACCCACTAACCCTCAAAGCGTGAATGGAGTTCTGAATGAAGCAGCACACGGATTGTGTTGTGTCTGCATAAATGCTCTGATAATGACATGCTGGTTTCCAATAAAAATGTAAAGTTGATTTGCTGGGTATCTTTATTATGCTCATCAGTGGTGTTCAATGCATGATGGGTAATTCACACATTTTGAAATAATGAATCTGAGGACTGACTTGAAAATATTTGTATCATTCATCACATTTCCAGTGGTAATACAGCTGAGAAGAGAACTTTTTTTTCTAGTCTTCTATATCTTCAGGATTCTTGCTTTTTGTGCTTCTTTCTGCTTCTCCTCCTCTTCTTCTTTAAGACCGGATTTGTCGGTTGCTCGTTTGTGGTCTCTGTGTTTCTTTGTTCCTCATCAGATAGACTAGATTGATGCGTGTCCTGCTTTTCATCACCACCAGACGGCAATGTTGTGCTGTGACGACAAAAATAATATTGAATATGAAAATAATATTTAGGACTATTTTAATTGTTACATTTTCAGAATAATTAAAAAATGCAATATAAATATGTATTCTATATTTTTATATATATTATATAAAAATATAATTAACATTTTAAACAATGTTTCTTTAAAAGCAAATCAACACAAAACATTTTTTGAAGGATCATGTGACACCAGAGACTGGAGTAACAATGCTGAAAATTTGAGATGGTCCTCACTGCAGAACACAATAGGTGCGTTCAAGATGCACTACACTAGCCTGCAACCGGCTGACGAGAGCAGCCCTTTGCAGTCGGGGGAGGAGTAAAGAGACCACCGTCAAGTCGGACACTTATAGGTTTCCGTCTTGGTTAATAGCATCCTTATGAAGGGAAAACTTTCTATACATAAATGTAGATTCCTAGAAATGAAACCAGCCTTTTATGCGTTTCATAATGAGTTTGTTTTGTATACAAAAGCCCATAAAATGATGAAAATTGCAATAAATCTATAATTCTAATTTCTATAATTATGTTTTATAATTTACAAGAAAAATCCTAGCCCCTCGTTTTTTTTTCTGTTGTATTTGTTTGCACCCGTTTTGAAGATTGTAACCTGATTTATTTTGACATTGCCAAGTTGTTTAATAATTGTTCAATTAAAAAAAATATAGGTTTCCGTAGTGCTGAATCAACGTCATTAACTCTAATACAATACGAATATACATTTACCATATCGCCTAATCTTCATTATCATCATTAATGGTTTGTTTGAATATCAGATATTCCATATAAAGATTGATTACATACAGGAACTTATTTAAGAAGAAACACGCAGCATACATCGTGCTTGTCGTCACATAATCTGACCAATGAGAATAAAGAATGTCGTCATCTTTCGCAGCTGATTTTGAGCAACTGCAGCGCCTGACCTGTGCGACTGCTCTCGTTTTGCTCTCACGGTACTTTGATGGCACATGTGATCGAAAGGTTGCTGCAGCACCGGTCAAAGTCGGACAAATGATCTTACCAGAATGCATTGTTTTGTAAGGCGGCAGCCGATTTCTTGCGGCGCCGCATTAAGTCGAACACACCTAATAGCCAGAGGTCGAGGTTGATTCTTCCCACCTTACATATACTTAAATCTACCAGTCTCCACCCCCTGGATCCAAACACGCCCCCTGGACCTTTTGTTTTTCAAATAGGGACTACTGGGAATTTTTTTTTATTTATTCCTGTCAGCTTTGAAGGACAGGAATAAATTGCCTTTTTTTTTATATTCACATAGAAACAGTTATTAATATTTCACAATCCTACAGTTTTAAAAAAAATGTAATCAAATAAATGCAGCCTTAGTAAACAAACTTCAAATTTCCAATGTTCAAAAACAAATCCCAACCTTTGCTGATATAATTCAAAACATTTTACATCTGTATTAAAATAATGGGTAATCATTCACAGTCAAAAAATTCTACATTTCTAAATGGTCTTTTTCTTCATGCAAAGTATTCGGTTTCTTTGTATTATTGGGTAAAATACGAGCTGCATGTTTCAGATGCTCAAAACCTAATGTATTTCTATTGTTTTTAATTTAGTAGCATAACTAGGTTAAAAAAAAGAACTTATTCAAGATGTATACCTAACGGTCTAGCACATAGTAGTAGTCATTAGACTTACACGACTGGGAGGATTTCCTCATGTGTCTGTTGGGGGCGTCTCTCCAGCAAGGCCACAAAGAAGCCATGAGTGCGTGTTTTTGCTGTGCTGGCACGAAGGCATTCGGTGAAAGGCTCATGACCCCTCTCAGGCCAGTTTGGAAGAAGATGGACTAGTCTAGAAGCAAAGGCAAACAAAACATGTTCAAATGATGTCCTCTTATTGTGAAACTGATCTGGAATGAGTTTCTGACCTGAATGCAGGGTTCTGCTGTAAGCAGGCCAACACAACCTCCTCGTTCTCCTGTGAGTGAACGGAGCAGGTGGAATAGACCACGCGCTGTACCTGAGGGAACTGCAGTGCATGTTTGAGACAGTGCAGCTGAAATGTAGCCAGTGCCTGCAGACGCCCCTCATCCTGTGGCTCTGAGGCCTCATCCCGCAGACAAACCATCCCTGAAACAGCACATGTCTTAACAGCCAATTCTATGAGTACTGCTTGTGCAATTATTCCTTTATACACAATTACCTGATCCGCTGCAGGAGGGGTCCAGAAGGATGTACTCCACTTCCTTGTACTCTGAGCTCTGTGGATCTACTTTCAGAAAATCCTGATTGGCCAGCTGATGACACGTGACCCCGGCACGAAGGAGAAGAGTGCTCATGGTGGACAGACGTTTTGCATCAAGATCAAATGCAAACAACTTCCTGTTGTACATTTAATCAAATAAATTCAATTACAAAATATAAGCATGTATATATTAGTGGGTGTGTGTTAGGGCTGTCAAATGATTAATCGCATACAAAATAAGTTTTTGTTTGCATTAATACAATAATGTGTATATTACATTTTTTATAAACACACACACATACAGTATAATAAATTAATATTAATTTATATAAACACATATATTTATATATAATGTATATAAATATGTATTTTACAATAAAAAATAAAAATACATTTTAAATAAACAAGTTATATTTAAATATTAAAACATTTTATTAAAAAAATGAATTAACATTAATTTATAAATATATATATATATATATATATAAATAATGTATATTAATATAAAAATACATTTTAAATAAACAAGTTATGTTTAAATATATATAAAAAAAACTTGTATTAATTATAGACCCTTAAAGTTAGGATTAATATTACATTTATGATTATAAGTCATAATATTTATAAAAATATACATTTAGATAGATTACATATTGTATTATATATATATTGATATCAAAATATGATTATATAAGCACACATACACTTTTAATACTTAAGTCCAGACTTTAATCTTTAGTATTAGATATGAATTGAAATACCCTTTATTTTTCATTATAGCAGCTAAATGGCTGGTTTTGTTCCCTGGAGCTGCACAAGCATCGATGACATGGCTGCCAGCCTGTGGGTTTAGGATGAAAGCAGGAAGACAGCTGGCCTACAGAAACATTTGACCACAAACATAGAGTGAAATAACATGAGATTTCCCTCCTTTCATATTTTGCAAACTGTAGGTAGGTGTAGTATAACGCTCTACCTTGTCCTGCAATATAATGTGTCCAGCTTTATAAAGGAAGTGATCATGAAAGTCAGTTTTTGCACTAAAAATCAGAAGATCTTGTAGATGAAGATCACACAGAAATGCCTTCCCAGTCAGACGATCGAGATCCTCAAGCCTAGGATGATCAAATGGGAGATAATGGTTAAAAAAAAGCTATCAACAGAACTGCAATGTTTAAAGGTGCCATAGAATGCATTGAGAGAACATTTTCAATTGTTCTCTGATATGTACATAGAAGGTATGTAGCTTAGGTAAGGGGAAAAATGCCCAGAAACGGTTTTACAGGTC
>JAUMHQ010000065.1:11864830-11875165 GCA_032361165.1 Enteromius paludinosus | reverse complement strand
TAATAATATTACTATTTTAAGACAAGTAATGCCTTACACTACTAGTTACTGAAAAAAGTAATATTATTACAGTAACGAGTTACTTTGTAACGCGTTACACCCAACACTGAATACTATTTCTAACAGGTCACAGGCGCTTATCCTTTATAACCGAAATGAGCATCCCTAACTATCATACCAGCGTTCGTGAGAGAGTTATGTTTCAGTGGACACTATAGGACATAAATGACGAAAATGCTAGTCTCACAAGAACCAAGTTTTGTTTATAAATAGTTAAATCTGTACAAATACTTGTTTTGTACTCCTACTTTATGACCCGTGTTTTGTTCTGCTCTCTCTTCTGAGTTTGTAAATTTTTCTGGCAGGGAATACGCTACATCCTACACCATCTACTGAAACGCAACGCTCATGAGTCATTTCGTGCATTTCGTTTCGTTTCTGTTTTCCCGAGTTGTTCGTTCATCACGTGTCAGCCCCCGAACGTTAACCTATGCAGCCGGCTCAGTGCCCGAAACGGGTATATCAATAATTCCTAAACAAAACTATAGGATGTTGCGCTGATGCGCATGCGCGACTGAACTGAACGAAAGTTTGATTTTATTTACTAATTTCCATGTTTCAAACATGGTCTTAGTAGTAAATATATAAAAAATATTTTCTTAATTGTTTGCATATAGGATGATAGAAAACATCAAAACACAAAAAAACTTCACTTTTTACAGGGTCACATAGACCATCGGCGGAAACATGATTTTAGTGATGTAACTACGTTAAGTTTCACTAATACCGTTTGTAACGTGTTCTAATCGGTTTATAAACGACATTACGATAATAGAACAATAAGACTCAAAAACAGATAAAAACACATAACACCCGCTAGAAGCGCATTTTGTGCAGTAGAGCGCGCGTTCCTGTTCAGTTCACACAGCGCGTGTGTTCCGTGAACGCGGTCGCGAGTCCTGAACACTTCCCGGTGAGTTCCGTTACAGAACGAGTTCCGTGACAACCACTCCCTGTACTCAACGACTGTATTCTGCTGCTGTGTGAATGTGGCCAATAAAACACAATTTTATATAGGCTATGAGTAGGTAAAATACTGAAATAAATAAAATGACCCTTTAAACCGTTTAACTGATTGTATTTATCGGTCAAACTTCAAATCGGTCGGTTAACGGTTTAAATGAGCATCACTAATGATAGTAGAAGCTAGAAATGATGGTTTATAAAGATTTTGCACTAACGTATCGCTTCGGTTCAGGAGGCTTAGATCTTAGCGGAGCACTTTATAAAACTTGGAAAGCCACAAAGTTTTTAATACAACTCTGATTGCATTTATCTGGAAGAATAAAGTCATATACACCTAGGATGGCTTGAGGGCGAGTTAATCTCATTTTTGGAGTAATTTTCTTTTTTGGGTGAACTATCCCTTTAAGACCACCAAGACTTCATTTATTTAATCAAAATACAAAAAATACTTGGACTACTTAAAACTATATCAGCATCAAATGTAAAACTTTCTAAACTTAAACTTTATCTATCATCTATAATCTATCTTCTTCAAACAAACACCTTCAAACTGCAAGCTTTTAAAACTACTTTTTAAATAAATTATTAATAAAAATAAATAATAATAATAATTATTATTATTATTATTATAGACTGGAGTAATGGCTGCTGAAGATTTACCTTTGCCATCACAGGAATAAAATACATTTTGATATATATTCAAATAGGAAACCTATTTTTAAAATGTTTTTAAACAAATCTTATTGCTTTCATAGTGCTGTGTTTTTTATCAAAAAATATAAATTAAATGCCAATGTCTATAATTTTAGGATACCACCTCCATTGGATCCATAAGGCTTAGAATCATTAATCTGTTAATGGCAGTGAGAGGTTTTATAGTGTTAATGCATATCTCTGTCCTGTCACAGTGCCTGTTATGATGGATGAAGCTATGGAATACCTGGAGAAAAGACAGGTCCAGTATTTAATTCTGATTTAATTAAGTTCTGTTTTTCTAAATAAAATATTTGTGATTTATATAATTATTTTTAATAACAAATTTACAAAATATAAAGTATAATATCAGTAAAAATATCTGCGTTCACCTGAAATGAATTCTTTAGGATATTTCTGTGGACTGGCTGTTGAAGTGTTTTGAAACGTTTCACCACTAGATGGCAGTGCTGTAAATTCACTGACTCTGATTTGTCGTCTTGTTGATTTTACAGAAGGAGAATCCATCATTCAAGTATGAAGTTATTGTGGTAGATGACGGCAGCAAAGACAAAACTACAGAGGTACCTTTATTTCTTATAATAATTAACAGTAATAAATAAAATGGTTAATGTGCACATTATCAAACTGAATGCTTGTGTCCTCAGGTTGCCATGAAATACACAAAGAAGTATGGGGCAAAAAAAGTGAGAGTTTTGACATTGGTGAAGAACCGTGGAAAAGGCGGTGCAGTGAGAATGGTAACCATACAAAAACACCCAGTTCTCTCTGTGCAATATCCATATTTCTGATGAAATCTAAAGAAAGACAAAACAAAGATGCTCTTTGCCTGAAGAAGTTTAAGTTTGTACTTAATCTTATCTAAAAGCCTTATTTCGCACCAGCTTAGCTAATAAATTGTTGAACATTGTTTCTTATTATTGTGTTATTGCATCTCTACTCAGGGAACCCTAAGCAGTCGGGGGCGCCTCATTCTTATGGCCGATGCAGACGGAGCCACTAAATTTGCTGACATTGAAAATCTTGAGGAAGGTCTTGAGAGCATCACAGAGAAGCCTGTGAGACTGAACTTTTTGTAAATAAAAATAGACAGGCAGCGTATTGCCAATCTCTTATTGGTATGAGGATTAAATATCTCTTTGAGGCTTAGCCAGAAGATACGGTCATCAGATTACTAACAGACGCGTCCTTGCCAAAAGATCTCAGCGCATGTGAAAATGTTTTTCCTCATGTGTCCATGCAGGATAACATGGCGATCTGCTGTGGATCCAGAGCTCACCTAGAAAAAGAATCAGTGGCTCAGGTAACACAGTGTCTCAAAACACTGGAGCATGACAGTTCATGTGCATTTTCATTCTTCTGTTTCTTCTTGTGACAGCGGTCTCTGTTCCGAACATTTCTGATGTATGGATTCCACTTCCTGGTGTGGTTTTTCTGTGTGAGAGGGATTAAAGACACGCAGTGTGGTTTTAAGCTCTTCACCCGTGAAGCTGCCTTGAAAACCTTCTCCAGCCTGCATGTGGAACGCTGGTAAGGAGGCTTAAGAGCATCCAATTCCAATTTTAGATTCAGTTATTTTTTTAACGTTTCATCGAAATAAATGTTTTTGTCCTTGCAGGGCATTTGATGTAGAGCTTCTCTTCATTGCTCAGTGTTTTGATATCCCTGTAGCAGAAGTGGCTGTTAACTGGACAGAGATTGAAGGTTTGTGCTGTCAGTTCTGATATATAATTGCACTTAGAGTGCAGGCAATTATAACACTTTTTTTCTAGCAGTATATGTCACAAAAGAGGAAGGTTATTTCCTTCTATGAGGTAATGAAGGCTTGTTTTATTGTTTTAGGGTCAAAGTTGGTGCCGTTCTGGAGTTGGCTACAGATGGGCCGGGATCTAGTCCTTATCAGACTGCGTTACCTCACTGGTGCCTGGAAGCTGGAGTCTGAGAGAAAAACTCAGTAGCTGTTGTTACTGCCAGTGTGCTGTTCTTGAGTGAGCAGAGGCCAATGGTTCAGCGCACAGCCCAGTGCACTGTGAATGCAGTCTGTGAACAGCATTAGCATTTTATTATCACTGACCGTGCCGTGACCACATAAGGGGATGGTGCTTGTATTTTTTTTTTAATGCAATATTGCTGTTTTCCATATTTTCTTTTACATACTGTATTAGGTTTTGGTTTGAAAAGGGGCAGATGGTTCTTGGCCAAATAAAAAAATATATGTAATCAGTGTTTCAGCATTTACAAGTAATTTGAAATGTTTGCTTGGAAAACAAGTGATTCTCTGTCTGTTCCCCCCCCCCCAGATTTTATTTAATGCAGGGCATTCTAATAATTTCTGGTCTTGATTAGCAATTTACAAAAAAAAAAAAAAAATTAAGTGGTGTGCACTTGAATGTTTAAAATCAGTGCCACCCAAAGCTATTTTTAACACGTTCATCCCATACATATAAGGTTTAAAAACAAGTTAACCGACTGAAATGGTCTATCTATGGTCTGGCATGTGCTCACGGCTTTTTAATGTGGTTTACTCAATGGGCTGCTCTGCACCCTGGAGAGAGTATCCTGTTTGTCCTTCCTTTCTCTCCACCAGGAAGGCATTTGTTCTTATTCAGCCTCTGTATCTTGTCAGCCACTCTTAAGAGGGTGTATTTCAATATTTTAGATTGATAAACTATTTTTTAAGATCAGTGATTTAAGCAGCAATTTGTGTATTGTATTTCCGCCGTCTGAAAGCCCTAAACATAGAGCCTCGTCAGGAACGTACATGATCCCGTACACCTTGATTGAAGAGGAACATTTTGCAGTGTTATTGGAAACGAACTTCCCCCTGCCAAACTCATTTTGATCACAGAGGACACTAAATATGCGAGCTGTCATTATTGGGAGTATTGTTACGTTCCCCTGCAGTTGTTGTAAACTGTGAAAATGTCAAACTTCTAGACTCTCTGTCGCCATCCTGGCTTGCGTCATTAACTGGACAAGTCACTGTACGCACACAATCGAAGTGTATCCATCCGCGCCGAGGAGCGCACGAAAAGTAGGTCTATCGATAAACGCTTTGGCACTCCGCCAATCTGACAGTAAATCTGTTGTCATTTTTACGGTCAGGATTTATATCCGAACTTGAACAAGCTTCTACTTTTTTACAATTGCTAAAAATATATAATATATAAGTCACAAACAATACAGCACCTGTTTGTTTGTTTTTTACTTGATGTAAGAAATTCCAGTGTCGCATGTTAGCGTTGAAATGAGCAAAACAAGGTTGTGCGATGTCTTTAAACGTATATTTCCAATATATATAAACATATAAAACGTAGTTCAACAGAGTTTACAAACAACGTTTCCGTAGCAGCAAAAGTGGGATAAAATTAGTGAGAATGAGCTTTTGATCAAAAGTAGCTGGTAGTACAAAAGTAATGTTAGCGTATTTTTGTTATATATATGTACACATCACTAATATATAAAAACGCGTGTGTATGTGTGTCTGTTTGTATACGTATAACGCTGTATATATTACATTATTACAATTTGGGTTGCGCTACCGATTTTTCTTTCAAATGTCTAACAGAAATTCTTTTGGGTTAGATTCTAGAAATTCCCGGGAAAAAAAAAAAAAAGTCTCGCAAACTTCTGCAATCACTTTCTGTTTACAACCTTGGCCAAAAGGTGCGTCGCTTCCTGTGAACGGGGGAAACTGTCCGAGCTCGTCATCATCTGACCCTGAAAACAAATTAAAAGCGAAACGCCGCTGCCCCCAATGAACTGTTTTCTCTCAGTAACAGGCCTGTGAGTGAGTCTTTTGAATGGGATGATCCCTGTGTGTGTCTGACGTCCTGGTAGAGTTCCAGGAGCTGCGGATGAATTCCGCACGAAGGCGCTGAGGCTCCAGTCAGACTGACGCCGCGGCGCTCTCTCCATCCAAACACACGCGCTGTACACCTCCAATCGGCGCGAGATTCGGCGCTCGGCTGTTTCGCGGAATTACCCGACTTCGCGGACTGTTATTCTACTCCTCACACTAGGGTAAGGAACACAACACGTATTATTATAGATACATTTCATATCTTACTTGGAGTTGATTTCAAGATGTAAAAAATTCAACGTTTTATGAATTTTAAGGATAAGTCATGACAAGTGTTTTTTTTCTTTGAACTTTAATTAACTTTTATTAACCTCGCGTTAAAACTTGTTGCTTCTTGCGTGAACCCATATAACACGGCAGGCTGCGTAAACGTAGATGCTGTTTGTGTTGCCACTTACTGTTTAAAGATGCTCCGCAGAGAGACGTCTCGTGACAGTTGTTACACCTGGAATAGTTTTATCAAAAAAAAAAAGTGCTGAATGTAACGTTGCAGCATTTCTTAAAGCGGAAAACAAAGTGAAGTTGATGGGAAAGGATGTGTATGCGCGTTTGCGGGGGAGTTAGGTGATTAAGCCTATCTCAGCACTCAGACTGCCAGACGCCAGTTTCATAAGGACACACTGCCTTTGAGAACAGAGCAGATGAATTCACCCTCAAATTGATCTGCCTTGCCTGTGCCTATTTGAAACCAAAGCATGATTTCATGCAACGCTGTTAGTCCAGTATGGTCTCGTTTTTCTCCTATGGATATTTGATTTAGTTAGGGGTGTGTTAACACCTCTAGTTTCGCATGCAATAATATTTTCAGAAGCTATTATTTGCCTAGTCTTGCTAAAGATGGAAGCAAGCATCTCTGGTTTCAAATGCTCAAAAGGCATTGATTTTTTTTTTAGCAGATCGCTTTCTGCATCAGAAAGCTTCGGCAGGAAAGGTGATAGGACGAATAGGTGAGGTCCAGTGAGAAACACAGTAGGACCTGTTGACAGCAACAATAACTCAGCACTAATTCAGATATCCTAGCATGCACAGTGACAGATGCATGATGGTTTGGCATTATTTTTCATGACTATAAGCACATTCTTGTTGCTAATTCACAAAACCACAATGTATACAAAAAGTATACATTTTTACCAAATACATATAAGTTGAATAATGTAAAAAAACAAACAAACAAAAAATATTATACCACAATGGAAACCATTAAATAATTATCTTTCAATTTTTTTTAACTTTTTTAATTTGTACTAATTAAAAAAAAACCCATTTTGTAATAAAATGATATTAAACAATTAAATCTTTTTTTAAATATGAAATAATTTGAAATAAATAACAACAGTTAATTTTATGTATTAATTAATTATCAAATTATTTGGATTTTACCAATTATTCAGTTTTTTTTAATGTAAATGTAAATCTGACATGATTCTTTATTTTATTTTATTTTTTTTACAGATTAAACAGCTGGCCGCCCGACGCAAAAATCACTGCCAGCGGGTTTATTCTATACCCGCCTGCATCTTCAAGGAAAAAACTGAGGCTCCTGGGTGATTTAAAACAGATTTGGCCCGAGCTTTGAGTAAAAATCCATCACATGATGAACTCCACTACATCCATCACGTCCCTCTTCTCCTTCACTAGTCCAGCTGTGAAAAGGCTGCTGGGCTGGAAACAAGGAGACGAGGAGGAAAAGTGGGCAGAAAAGGCTGTGGATTCCCTCGTAAAGAAGCTCAAGAAGAAAAAAGGGGCCATGGAAGAGCTGGAAAAGGCTCTGAGCTGTCCTGGCCAGCCCAGTAAATGCGTTACCATTCCTCGGTCCCTGGACGGAAGGCTCCAGGTCTCCCACCGTAAAGGTCTGCCGCACGTTATCTACTGCAGAGTGTGGCGCTGGCCGGATCTTCAGTCCCACCACGAGCTCAAAGCGCTGGACTGCTGCGAGTTTCCTTTCGGCTCAAAGCAAAAGGAGATCTGCATCAATCCATATCATTACCGCCGTGTGGAGACACCAGGTAGAAATCAATACACAAAACCGCTTATCTTGTTGTTTTTCCTCCATATTGATTATCGCTTTATGCATCTGTAAGTAACGTTTTTTGCTTTTTTTTTTTTCCAAACAGTTCTGCCCCCGGTTCTTGTGCCACGTCACAGTGAGTTCAATCCCCAGCACAGCTTGCTGGCAAAGTTTAGAAATGCTTCCATACACAACGAGCCTCTCATGCCCCAGAATGCCACTTACCCAGACTCCTTCCCAGCGATGCCCTGTAGCTCATTCTCTTCATCCCCCTCCAGCTCTTTAAACCAGTCCCCGACTGCACACAGCTACCCCAACTCCCCCAGCAGCGGGACCGAACCTGGGAGCCCCTACCAAATTACAGGTGCTACAAAAAACACTTGTTAGCAAAGATTTCTTAAGCATTTTATTTGATATCGTTCAAAAACATTGTCTCCTTCCACAGCAGAGACACCTCCACCACCCTACAGTATGATGGAGACTACTCCATCTGAGGATGTGAAACCAGGGGAGTCCTCTAACACTAATAAACTCATTCTGTCAGCCCCGCACAGAGGTAAGAATCTAGACTAAATACTAACTGTGCACTGTGTACATTAAAATGTGCAAAACACACCTACTCATTTACAGTGTTGTTATGAACTAAAACGGTTAAAAATGTTTTTTGTTAATTTAAATAGAGCTGTTTTAATAATTAGATGAATATAATTGTAAATTTAAAATTGAAAACAAAAATGATATATATATATATATATATATATATATAATTAAATAGAAAAAAAAATAAGAAGATAAAAACAAATATTATTAATAGGCTATATATAAATTAGTGCTGTCAAACAATTAATCATGATAAATCACATCCAAACTCCAAATTTTGGTGTGTATACTGCATATATTTATTATGTATAAATAAATACAAACACATACATGTATATATTTAAGAATAATATATTATGTTTATATGTTAAATATATTTATATATAATATAAAATGTAAGAATATAAAAATATAAATGTATATACTTGCAAATATTTTCAAAATATATACTGTATGTGTGTATTTATATACTGTATACATAAAAAATACACAGTACACATACATTATGTAAACAAAAACGTTTACTTTGGATGCAAATAATCGCAATCATTTGACATATATAATATAAATATTAAATATGATAAATATTCAATACAAAATAGTATACTAAAATAATACATT
The DNA here is from genome assembly GCA_032361165.1 of Enteromius paludinosus. NCBI lineage: Eukaryota > Metazoa > Chordata > Actinopteri > Cypriniformes > Cyprinidae > Enteromius > Enteromius paludinosus. The sequence goes on along the minus strand of JAUMHQ010000065.1, from coordinate 11,866,334 downwards.
TTAGAATAAAAATAATCAAAACTATGAAATAACAGTAATGGAAGTGAAATATGTAGAGACAAAAATGCAACATTGACACTGAGCCAATCAGAATCCACCCAACTTTAAACAGCCTCATTACTTTAAATCTGCAAAGGTTGAAATTGCAGCAAGCACTTATAATACATATAATAATATTACGCATTGGTGCGGATGCTAATATAGTTATTGTTGTTGGTATTACTGGACCTATCCCTTTAAAACAAATAAAAGAAAGAAATCAACATTCATATTTGCCTATATAACATCTAAATGTCTTTTTTGCAATCTGTTGAATCAGATAAAAATGGTTTTAAATTCCTGAGAAAAATGTATCCAATCTGGTCTGCCTAAACAATGAAAGTGTAATCATGTTAACACTGATCAAAAATATGAATGAATCTGAATTCTATGAATTTTTTTCCAGACTTGAGGCCAGTGTGTTATGAGGAGCCAGAATACTGGTGTTCAGTGGCGTATTATGAACTAAACAACAGAGTGGGTGAGACTTTCCATGCTTCTTCCAGAAGCATGCTCGTGGACGGCTTTACAGACCCCTCCAACAACAAGAACCGCTTCTGCCTCGGTTTACTCTCCAACGTCAACCGAAACTCCACCATTGAACACACTCGCAGACACATAGGCAAAGGTTTGTTGCATTTGTTTTTTGGTTTTTTTAAGTCATTTTATCTTTAAAGAGGTTTTTGGGATCAGGAACAGACGGAAAACACAGTTGTTCTGAGAAGATCATGCTGCTGAAAATGTCTTCCATCAGTTGATGCAATTCCAAGAGAAGGTAATAAACTGAAATCACCATTTGCCAGACACTGTTTTATGGCGCCAGATACTTCTGGCCAGTCAACACTGCACTTCAGAAAGCCAGCAAGACAGATAGAGTCCACATTATCCAAATGTTGGCTTTTCTCAGGGCGCTAGATGAGCGCCACCGTGCCAGTGTTGGACATGCATTAAGTGTTGCCGTAGGTTACTGCAGTGACAGGGAGGAGTATGCACACATACACATGCTGGGCACAGATGGACGGAGGCCAAGTTTGACTTGTGTGAGGGATCCTGGTGGGAAGAGCGCCAAGGACAACGACATAATCCAGATCAGGATGCTTCAGGAGAAGGGAGATTATTAAGGTTTCCGTTTGGCACCTGATAAAACGTGATGAATGCTGGCTTTGGGGATTGTGATTTCTGGGATTTACCAAGTTCAAAGATGGATAAATAACTTTTATTCTTTTGTTGACCTGTAAAGCAGTGTCATTTTAGCATTATTTATATACTTCTTCTAAATACGTGTTATTATAAATTCATACTTATTATAAATTAGCTTCTTATTTTTATATTTTAATCATTTAATGTGCATTAGATATTGTGCTTCTTTCTTTTATATTACTATTTAAGTTTAAAGGTGCCATAGAATGGAAAACTGAATGTACCTTGGCATGGTTGAATAATAACAGTTCAGTACATGGACATA